>PVJI01004045.1:0-103234 GCA_004026765.1 Micronycteris hirsuta
AAGCAAGCAAAACATAATCAGAGATGCTGAAATTAAGAACAAGCTAACAATAGACAGGGGAGAGGGGGGAGGGGACAATGGGGAGAAGAGTTTTCAGGAATCACTGTAGAGGACACATGGACAGAACTAAGGGGGAGGAGGGAGGTTGGGGGGGTGGGACGGGAGGGGAAGGGAGGGGGGAGGGGAGAGACTGCAAATAACTGTAATTAAACCAAAAAAATTAATTAAATAAAAAAAAATTAAAAAAAAAAAATAAAATAAAAAGTAATTGAATTTCATTCAAAGTTGAGCTGAACTTGTTTCCATCAAAGTATTTTCAATATTTTTTATGAGCCAACAGAAAAAAATGGGTGTGTATATATGAGTGTATGTATATATATATATAATACATCTATTTTAAGAAAGAGCTGTGAATAATGTCTACGTTCCCTTTATTTATTTATTTATTTTTTTAAGATTTTATTTATTTATTTTCAGAGAGAGGAGAAGGGAGGGAGAAAGAGCAATGTATGGTTGCCTCTCACATGGCCCTCACTGGGGACCTGGCCCGCAACCCAGGCATGTGCCCCAACTGGGAATCGAACCGGGACCCTCTGGTTCCCAGCCTGCGCTCAATCCACTGAGCTACACCAGCCGGGCATCTACGTTCCCTTTAAATTATAGGAAATGTATTCCTCACATATAGAGAGAAAAGGTGTCTCTCCTACCCTATCATAAATTACTCTTTTACACATTTTATTTTAGAGGAAGTCCTCATCTGGGAAAACAATCTTGCAACTGCATAGTAATTGTACGTTATAAAAATACTCCAGGCTTTTCTACAAAAGCCACCTGACTAGAAGTGCAGAGAATGTCATTACGGTAGATTGGGCCACCCTCCCTCCTGATCTCTGGGCATGTGGGTGGACACTCTGTAAGCCATAGATCAGAAAGTCAGTGTCTAACCAGGTGTCAATCTACCCTATTTACATATTTACACAATTCTTCTGACTCAACAGGACTGGTGTTAGGTATACAGGAAAGTGGCGTGGTTACAGCAAGCACAACAGGTTTACCGTAAAATGAGAACTAATTACGACCTTGCTGATTTAGAGCGCGATACATCATAGACAACGTGTGCAAAACCAGGTGACAGCACTTGCTCTGACACAGCAATAAGCACAAATATTTGGAAAGAGCAGTTCAGCACTAACAATAAAAGCAGGATAAAGCAACAACAAATAGCAATAGTTTTCTCCAAACTATAACTAAAAAAAAAAATCTTAAATATTTTAGAATTCCCAAATATTTTTACTATGAAGACAAGCATTTTGTTTTCTGTGTAATTTTTCTCACAGCTACTAGATTTATGCCTAAAATATGCATTTTATTTGCTTTCTCTTTATACAATCAGGAATAAATGATCATTCAATCTGACAACTAGACACGGTAATTCTTTTTTTTAACTTTTTTTTATTGTTGATACTATTACAGATGTCTCCCATTTTATCCCCCTTTGCTCATCCACCCAGTCCCAGCCTACCCCTCCCCGACCCCAACCTTCACCACATTGTCTGTGTCCATAGGCCTTGCATATATGCGTATGCTCTTTGGCTAATTTCTTCCAGTCTCCTCACCTCCTCCCCTCTGAGATCTGTCAGTCCGTTCCATGTCTCCAACTGAAGACACACTAACTCTTAAAGCAGCTCAGACATGAGACTCTTGTCCCTCCCCTTTTTATTTTTTCTCCTTTCTAAAGTTCTTTCCAAAGATGTTCAGGGCTTCCTGCCTTAGGAGCACCATACAACACTTCTGAACTGTGTTTGAGTGTCATTTAAAACGGAAAAAACACTCCAAAAAGAAAGAGAAATGTGGAGGACCCTTGTTTATAGTATGAAGGCTAAAACAGGAAGGCGAGCTTGCCCTGTTCAACCTTAGGTGGCAGGCAATGCGCATGTTGGGCAACTGCAATTTTCACTATCCTGTACATGTCTGCAATGACTGCAGAGCCACCCTCTAGGATAACTTCAGGGTTACAAATAAATTTTAGCAAGTAGGTGACACTGCAAACACCAAGTCCTTGGATAATGAGTACTTGATGTATTTATCCTAGTCCCACCTCTTAGTGTGAAAGAGAATAAGGCTATATGCCCTTTTGTGTAGCCCTTTTCAACTTATTTTGCATTTGACAGGCGCTAAACCTTTGCACAGGATTTTACTTGTATTTTCTCATTTGATCTTAAAAACAGTTGTATGAGGTAGAAATATCATGATTAGAATCCCTATTTCAAAAAGAAACTAACAAGTATGGAGAGATTCTATGATTTGCTCAAGTTACATTGTCAGTAATGGGCACAGATGGAATTAAAGCCGGGCCTCCTGTACAGCCTTGCCCACTGAAGCACTCTGCCGTACGGCTGTGCGGGACACAACTCCCCGCTATCCCCACCATCCGATGTCCTCCGCATGCCCGGTGGTTTGGCCCCAAACTGTGTCTGATAGCTGGGTTTTATCTCTTAAGTTAAATAGCAGAAAATTCTGCATTTCTGTAACATGGTTGTGACTTCTTGGAGGAAAGCTTTTCACAGTATTTTGTCCTGCGTTCATTCTGTCGGACACCGTAAGCGACATATGGAATATGTTATTTTATTTTTTGGAGAGATGTTGTTGAGGACGTTGTTTTCTATATTACTCAGTGTTCCCAATATAAAAAGCATGTGAGTCATTTCTCTTAGGCCTAGTGCCAGGAGAATGCTGAGTAATACGCATGCATTTTTTTCTATTGGGACAATGTGAGTCAGATTGATACCATATTTTCTAAGCCGATGCCAGGAAACTCTAGAACTCCAAAGACCATGTATCCACAGTGTCCTATACAGTCATTAAAACTTGCAGTACTATGTAATCGTTGCATGTTTTAATTTTCCTCATGTTCCTGACACTTTATTCTATTTGAATTTCCACCTCTTACATACATCTAAATAAACTACCCAAAAACAACTGTGGGCTGAAATACAAGGAAGGTATATAAAGAAATAAATACGTAATTTGATTTGGAGTAATCTCATTTTCCTCGCCACTGTCTTCTAATGCTTTCTAGCTTACAGACACAACTTGAAAAGTAGCATCCAAAACTAAATGTGTAATCCCACCTTTGCTCGAACCAACACTTTTTGCCTTATTTTCATTGCTTTTATTTATTTTGTGTTAAAAGAGAGCGTCTAATTTGCATCTAACTTTTCTTAATTCAGTGTTATGAGATCCTATATTTTATAAAATGTATAAGGATATTTCTGGTAAATTTCTATTTAGATTTGTAAATTGTGATAAAAACCCTTATTTAAAAATCATATCAATTTCTACAATTGTTTCTGCAAACAATAAAGTTATATTCAAGCTCTGCAATTTATTTTCAAAACTTATGCAGATAGATGTAAACAAGGCCACAGTCACCGGGTTTCCTGAGAATGAACAGATGACCATGTGCAGGTGTGAGCAGTTACACCAGCAAACATTGTGTTTCAAAGCATGGAAGGACTCAGCTTTGCAAATGTTGTGTCAGCCTAGCACCATCATCACATTAACTTAAAGGTAGGAACTCTTACTGATCACGATTAAGGAATCTTATATTTTTTCGTTACCCTTGTTTTTCTAGAAATGTAATAGTTACTGACCATGGCATCAAAAATTAAATATGATGGGGTCCAAAAACTGAAATTCTGCTGTGAGTCTGTATACTAGGTCTGTCCAGAAGGTATCTAGCTATGCAATATGAAAAATAGACACATTTATTGAAGAAGATACAAGATACAAGAAACTATGCACATAGGACAATGACGCCTCAGTCCCCTTCAAAGTAAGCATGTTGGGACCTCACACAGTTCTCCCAATCTCCATCAGCTGCCCCATCATATTTTCCTGAATTGCATCAGTGGTTTGAAATCTCTTTTATTTCTAAGGTGATTTTAGTTTTGGGAAAAGCCAGAAGTCACAGGGCATCATATCTGGACTGTACGGAGGCTGAGTCACCTGGGTGATTTGATATTTTGCCAAAAACTCTGCACCAGACGTGATGCATGAGTGGGTGTGTTGTCTTGGTGAAGGTGCCAATTACCAGTTAGCTGCCCATAGCTGTGGCTTTCTGAACCATCAGAATAGTTTCTATGCAGGATTGTTCAAGCTTAATGCAAAATTTGATGCAGATTCATTGTTCTACTTGCTCAGTCATTTTGAATTCAACAGCCACACAGTACACATGCTCACTTAAGGGTGTCTACTGCCCCCATTAACTAGTGCAGTGAAGTTGTCATTTTTCACACATGCACATGCCAGTCCACTTTCCTTGGCTGCCAAGTTACATGATGTCACAAAAACCGTTCTTGTTACATTAACAATGGCTGAACTTTTTCCGGACAGACCTCATATATAGGAACTTCAATCCTTAAAAAGTCAAAAGGAGCAAGAAGAAAGAATAGGCAGCTATCTCTCCCACAGGAAGGATGAGCTAAGCATGTTATAAAATAAAACATGGTTTGGTCTCAATGTAAGTTAACTTTATGTTATTAAGGACAATTTATATCTAGGAAGATATAGTTTATGTTGAGACTTTTAAGAGGCTTTAAATTTTATTATAAAGAAAAGCAGTTTCTGTTAATGTTCTAAGAATCAATAATCCAAATTTTGTTTCCATTATTATGGCTATAATATTGAATGTATTTAAGAGCACATTGTGGATTGAGTTTGTTACCTTTGGAAAGAGCATTTTGTAAGAGATAGATAGATGGACACTTATTAAGTTTATATATGTGTGACTAATAGAACAGTAATATAAAATGCAGAATCCTCACCTTTCCAGGAAACCAAGAGGGCAGGCCTGACGAAAGGTAAAACTAAATAAAAATATAGACTGCATTTTCCCCAGAATTTGCTGAATTTTAAACCCATTAATTTAAAGCTTTTTTCAAAACAATGCTAAACTTTAAGCATTCAAATTTATAAAAGGAAAATTGGGGGAAAACTAAACTTGATTTGAAGTAATAAAGAGGAGGCCTCGGCCAGTGTGTCTCAGTTGGTTGGAGCGTCATCCCATAAACCAAAATGCTGCAGGCTTTATTAGGGTCAGGGCACATACTCTGAATAGCATCATAACAACTTAGTAGTTTCCCAAGTGTGGAAATTGATGCTACAATACATATTTAAATTTATACATGATGAGCCTGTTATTGATATTTTGAATAAATTTCTATTTTTTTTATTTTTAGCTTTTAATTTATAATATGATATAAAGCACTAGACATCACATATATAAATAAAAGTTTTATGGTATCCTCTTGGTTTTTAAAGGGTTCCTGAAATGCAAGTTTGAGAGTTTATAAATTAGGGTAACTGATAGGGTAAAAATATATTTGAAGTCATAGTGAAACAAAGAGTGATCTGGAAAGATAGGAGGTGTTGGTAAAAATATAAAATGCATGGTTGGGTCGGATAGTTTAAGTTATTGAGTGCAAGGTCTATAGCAGGGCTATCCAATAAAATTTTCAGTGATGACAGAAGTGGTTCATATCTGGGTTGTACAATATACTGGCCACTAGCCACATGTGGCTATTGAGCACTTGAAATGTGGTTAGTGAAAATGAGGGACGAAATTTTAATTCTATTTCATTTTAATAAATTTAAATTAAATATAAATACCCATGTGTGTATACCATATTGGATACTGCCATATCACTATGAGACTGTTTGGCTGAAATAAGGTTGGAATTAATATACTAATATCAAAATGCCAATATTCATATAGCTATTAATATTAACATGTACCATGTTGATCGTCAAATGTATTTGTTCACTTACTGGTCACACTGATCCTGAGATTTAGGTATGATTGTTATCCCCATTTTACACATGAAGAAGCAGGGACAGGAGGCTGATGGGTAATGTGTCGTGCAAAAGAACACGTGATTAAGGCAGATTTAAACCCAGAGACTCAGCTTCAGAGTTCATTATCTTCGCACTTTATATGGACTTTCTTATTTGAGGTTGCTCAACTTTCTAAAGTTGTCCTTTAAATATAGCAGGTTGTTGATTCGACATTAGGTAAACTCTATGCTAATTGCTAAGACAGGAACCATACACAAAGGGCCTCTGATGCAAGTCAAGCAAGACTTTACTGACAGAAAGTGTTAAATAACTTTTGAACCACACCCCTGGCGTGTACTGATGGTAAAATTTGGTTTCCAAGGGAGGATATCAACCTTTCTGAATTTACATTTTTCCAATTGAGTTAGTTATACCTCTTAGCTATTTCAACAGTACTGATAACTATAAACACTGTACTATGCACTAGGGACAATAACATAGAAACACCAAACAGACTTTTTTCAGGGTACATTTAAATATCTCCAGGGCAGGGGTGATGTACCTTTGCCAGAAAATAAGACAATGCCATATTATATTAGCTTTACCAAATCCTTTTGAGCATCAATTGTGATAGATTAAGAATATGGCATTTTGCTAATAAACACATTTGGTTTAATAAATCATAGACAGTCTTTAAACAATCCTGGCTACAGAATAAAACAATAACATAGTTAAAAGAAGACTTAAAATCTAAAGCTAGTTGAATCAGAGAGCAAGAAGATGGAGAAAGTGCTAACACAAAACATGGGCAGTCTTAATGGAACTAGGCTATAAACAATAAAAAGCATGTAGATGGAATTCATTACCACAGAAAATAGCACTAAAATTAAAAAAATAGTACTCTTGAAAGTTAAGGTCAGTGGCTGAGGCTCACACTATGACTGCATAACTATTGGTCAGGTGTCTGCAGCATCCCGGCCACCGTCCTAATTGATGGGGATGCAAGGTGAACAATATAAGCAGGCATCACCCCTGCTTTCGAGTCACAACACAGAGCAATAGAAAAACTAAAGGAACCTCAAATATTCAAACCTCTGTGAAGTGCAAAACATTTGATAGTGAAGAATAGCTATGAAAATAAATATCACATAAACACCACTATATAACTTTTTTGGAAAAAATAGCCAGTAGCAGAAATTTGTCAAAGGAAATGTGAAATTTTTGTACGTAGTGAACAGCCCTAACTAATATTCTTTGTGTTTTAAGTGTCTCTAGTGTGAGATCAGGAGGTAACATACCTCTCTGGGCCTTTTATTTTTCTGTCCATCAAGTTATCATAATGAGTCATCTCAGTTAGTAATTCTCAAAGGTGCGATAAGCTATGCTTACTCTTCAAAGAGTTTTGAAAAATTTATTACCAGCACAGTTTAGTGTTACTGCACGTTTGTCAAGTTTTATTGCTACCATATATTTAATATAAATATCAACAAATAGAACAGACATTATTACCTATTATTCAAATAGTTGTTTCCAGCTATGATGTTCATTTAGAAGTAAACATTCTAACCTGTTACTATCTAAATACTTCTATTTACTTAAGTTGTCTGACTAATTATATAAAACTCTTCTGGTTACTAAAACAGATGATGCACCATTTTTCTTTTTTTTTTTTAATTTTTTTTTAAGATTTTATTTATTTTTTTAGAGAGAGGAGAAGAGAGGGAGAAAGAGCAATGTATGGTTGCCTCTCACATGGCCCTCACTGGGGACCTGGCCTGCAACCCAGGCATGTGCCCCGACTGGGAATCGAACCGGGACTCTTTGGTTCCCAGCCCGCGCTCAATCCACTGAGCCACACCAGCCGGGCCGATGCACCATTTTTCTTCCTTGTCAGGGCAATATACTGTCTAATTTCTTCAATAATATATGGCATGATGAACCATTTAATTAAAGCAATAAAAATAAAACAAATAAAAGACTATAGCATAATGATACTGTATACTGCAATCAATATAATTAAATAAAATAAATGTACATTGTAATGGATAGAGAATAAAGTATATTTTATTATTGATTTTTGCAAGTAGAAGATTGGTTTGTTTGCTATAAATTTGAGGTCCATCAGTTATGCTCTATTTTCTGCATTTTGTTGTGGTGATTTCCTGATGTATACTTGGCCTATACTTGGTTTAGTTCATTATGGTTTTAGAACTCCATCATTAAAATGATATTGTATCGCTCGAAATTAGAATGTGTTGGGGTTTTTTTGAAATCTAGGATTTGCCTTCTTATTAGAAAGTTTCCTAAATACATGAGTGTGTGCATTTATGTGCATGTGTGTGTTATGTACACGTACCTTTATTTCCTGTGTGAGTATTGGGAACCCACAGCCATCAAACCTTAAAGAGGTGGTTTTGTTAGGAGAGTATTTATTTTTAATTCAGCTTCTCAATCAACCTAAAATCTTCAGATTGTATGATCTGATGACTTCTTATCAATAGGAAAACTCATATGGGATAGTAACATACTATCTTGTGAGAGTGGGTTTTTTAAAAAGGCATTAGATGTAATGTTTCCAAGTTACGATGCTATTCACCCTTCCTCATTTAAGGGCGCATCTTCCTAATTGATCAGAATATTTGTATTGGCAAACCTCAGCATCACTGGCAATTAAGAAAAAGAAAAGTGTGGCTGGTCAACACTTTCCTGTGATCTAAAATCCATGAAGATTCTCACCTTTCTGTATTTTAATGAACATGTGAGAATTTTTAAAGCTATAACGTATTTTACCTTAGTTTTATTTTATGAAAATTACATCCAATTGGGACAACTGTAACTGAACAACAATTAAAAAAAAGAGTCACTAATTACTGATCTATTTAAAATCATAAGTGGGGTGAGTTATTTTCAAGAAGGAAAATAAATAATTCTATCCTTTTGTGCATTAAAGTTCTTATATCATTTTTCTTTTAAGATTTAGTTTATTTAGCTCTTTATTCCCCAGTAGTAAAATAAAAAAATGTTATCCTCATATTGAAGCATTTCTCTGTTATAGTAAAATAGTGTTTTTCTGTATATTTGGAAAATTTCCACATGCAACATACGCTGCATCTGTTTCTGTATAACTTGAAACATTTTAACTTTCTTTGTACTTGTGTTTGACATTTTATTTATTATTTTTATAGACAAATTATATTAACATGCCTTTTATACTTCACAAACACTTAAAACATATATACAGGGTGGGGAAAAGTAAGTTTATAGTTCTTATGGGAAATAGTACAATAATTAAGAAATAATAATACAGGAAAAACACTGTTTCCTATACTCACAACTGTAAACCTATTTTTGCCGCATGCTGTAGATAGAGAGATATACAGATAGATAGGAAACCTTACATTGGCAATACATGTTATGTTATATTAATATTACTGATGCTAGTACTTTGAATAGTTTTATTCTTTACAAGTAACACTTCTGAGGAGTTTGAGAAGTAGATTGAGGCTTCGATAAAACAGATTCTCTATTTTATAAATGTTAACACCAATCAAATAGAAAATTGCTCTTTCTTATAGAATGACAGCAGTCATAGACCTTAGGACAGTCCTTGAAATATGCAGTGATTGATATCATTTTCATTATGTCTTGTTGAGACAGGGAGGCTCTCTCTACTTTAGGATTTTTTTTCACATAGCACAGTGATAGATAGTTCTGATTCTTTATGATCAACTTCCCCTTCCCCTTGTCTGAGGATGGCACAGCCAAGGGGGCAGATGGTACAGTACAGCAGACTGGCCACAGACCTGAAAACACACTAGAGATCAGAGGTGAACAACCAGGTGGAATTTCTCTCAGCACTGACTCTCATCCACAGAAATTCTCAGTCTTCAGTAAACTTTGAATGCTGTTTTGTGAATCAATTTTTATTTTTTTAAACCTTAATTCATGAAAAGATATCCGCGAGTCACATGGTTTCAACTCCCTGTATTCACTGTGCTGACTGACCCTGAATTTGGAGGGCTCTTGTGACTGCCAATTATGACAGTGTTCTAGAAATAGCCTTTTAAAAGTTTCTTATCTTCCTGCAGAAAAGAAGCTGCAGTTACAATAAACTATGTCTTGCATACCAAGCAGCTGTGCAGAAGAGTTGCCGATCGGATAACAGGCCAGAGTAACAGATAAATATCTGACCACTGTTTCATCTTTTAAAAATGGGTTTCTAAGAAAGTTATTTTATAGTAAACCTTACGAAGATATTGCAAGTTTTACTCAAAGGAAATTCTGAATAAAATATTCTATTCTCTTCATTGTCTGATATGGACATTGTCAATGTGGGTCAGCCGATGGTCCAGACGTGGGTGGTGCTGCCCAGCACACGCCGCAGCCCAGCACAGTGCCACATGAGTCGGGTCAGCATGACCTGTATTGTTTGTCATCGACATTTAATATTTCAGATCTGCCTACTATCAAAGTCATTGATAGCAATTTGCAGTTTAGGTTGTGAGTTCAGGAGAAAGTCAGAAAAATCATTAAAAGTATTACCGACTAGTTTAGAGGCAAGGTTCATACAAAATGAGCAAATTATATTTAAGAGGAAAATTCCTGACTTCATAGAACAGAAATTGCCTCAAGGAACATCTGTTCTTACTGTGACTGTATTTTTTTGACCTTTTCTCCTGAGTAGCTAATTTCTCAATTATCATTAAAATCCTTAGAACAAGCTGCCAATTTACATTTCAGTCTGGGCTTGTAGAGGCCATTGAAGACTGATTCCCACTTGGGTCTTAAGGGAATTTCAGCTTGAAAAAAGAATAAGATGTTTCAATGGATGTATTATTTTCATCCTCTGTAATACAGATATCCTATATCCCCTGTAGGTTCCCAAGGTCAGAGATTAGTGGTATGGAATTTATATTTTATTTCCAGCACTAATGTGATATGTTACAAGCTTCTAAGATACACTTTGTTGAAAGAAATCAATCAAATATATTACATTATTTTTATTCTTCCCTTGTTTATTTTATTTTTACTAATAATCATCAGGTATATACAAGGAGGGGGGCAAAACACCTGAAATTTATTTACAAAAAATTGTGTATTACATGTTTAAACTTTAGTCACCTTCAAAGTACTCTCTATTTGATGCAATACTCTATCAAGACATTTTTTCCACTGCTCAAAGCAGTTTTTTGAACTCATTGATTTTGGTGCCTTTTAGTATTTCTGCTGCTTTGTGTTTCACCTCTTCCACATCAGCAAAATGTTTCCCTTTGAGGACTTTTTCTTTGGGGAAACAAACAAATGTCACTCAGGGTGAGATCAGGTAAATAGGGAGGGTGGAACCCAAGGGTCCTGCTGGTTTTGGTCAAAAACTGGTGAACACTCAGCACGGTGTGGGCAGGTGCACATGCAAATCACCCATCATAAAATGGGCAAACACTTTGAAAGAGTCTTCGAAAACAATTCACTGAAGCTGAACGCAGCCTCTCACAACAGCGTCCGCTGGTACCCTGACACAGACGGGTTCCTGTACTGTAGTGGGGAAGCCTGCACTGCCAGGGGGCTGCCCCTCAGAAGATAATTCTTGATTTTAGGGGCCTCCCTTCTATTATTAAATTTTAATAATCCAATTTTAATATCAAATATACTTGATATGACTTTATATTATATGACTATGGTATGTTAATATTATATTGTACTTTAAAATATATTCAACACATTAAAATAGACATTTTAAAGGAATATTATTGTGACACATCATTAAAAAATGAAAATAATAGCTAATATAATGTATTATTTTATGTTATATAATTGTGATTATAACTAATTATTAGTATATTATTTAAACAAGGTTTAATATCATCATATTAGTGTTATTGCATTAAAAATACTTGCTATGTACCAGACACTTTAAATAGTACAGGGCACTGATGGAGAGTGAGGAGTTCCAGCCAAGACGGAGGTGTAGGCAGAAATGCCTCCCTTCCTCACACAACCAAAAGAAAGATAACAAACAATTTAAAAGCAAAGAACAACCAGAACTGCCAGAAAACCAAACTGCATGGAAGTCCAACAACCAAGGACTTAAAGAAATATTCATCCAGACTCATAGGAGGGGCAGAAACCAGGGCAGAGAGGATGCGTGGCAAGGCAAGGTGGTGGACTTCATGGGAAATCCCACGTTTACACATGGACAGCCAGGAGGAAAAAGCGGGGTGTAAGACAGACCTCGCAACCTGGGGTTCCAGCCCAGAAAATGAAAGACTCAGTACCCCTGGCCATAAAAGTCTGTGGGGGTTGCAGTGCCAGGGCAAATTCCCAGCCTCACAGGAGAGTTCACTGAAGAGACCCACAGGTTGCTAAAACATACACACTGGGGAATCAATACCTGAAAGGGCACAATATGCTTGTGGGAAATGAGAGAAGTGACAGAAAGTGGGATGAGAACCAAACAAGCAGCACCATTCCCTCTCTGACTCCTCCCCCACACACAGCACCAGGACACAGCCCAGTGGGTTGCCCTGCCCTAGAGAATACCTAAGCCTCCACCCCTTACCATGTAACAGGTGCGCCGAGACAAAGAAATATGGCCCAAATGAAAGAATAGATCAAAACTCCAGAAAAAGAACTAAGTTCCGAGGAAATAGAAAAACTATCTGATGCAAAGTTCAAAGCACTGCTAATCAGGATGCTCACAGAATTGATTGAGCTCAGTCACAAAATGAAGGAAGAAATGAGGACTATACAAACTGAAATAAAGGAAAATATACAGAGAACCAACAGTGAAGGGAAGGAAACTGGGACTCAAATCAACGTTTTGGGACAGAAGGAAGAAATAAACATCCAGCCAGAACTGAATGAAGAAACACGAATTCAAAAAAATGAGGTGAGGCTTAGAAACTTCTGGGACAACTTCAAATGTTCCTACATCTGAACCATAGGGGTTCCACAAGGAGAAGAGAAAAAGCAAGAAATTGAAAACTTATCTGAATAATGAAGGAAAATTGGAGCCAAGGAGGAATGCACCAAGACACATCATAATTAAGTTACTCAAAATTAACAATAAGGAGAGAATCTTAAAAGCAGCAAGAGAAAAGGAGAGAATCACCTACAAAGGAGTTCACATAAGACTATCAGCTGATGTCTCAAAAGAAACCTTACAGGTAAGAAGGGGCTGAAAAGAAGTATTCAAAGTCATGACAGGCAACAAACTGTATCCAAGATTACTCTATCCAGGAAAGCTATCATTTAGAGTCAAAGGGCAGATAAAGTGATTCCCAGATAAGGTAAAGTTAAAGTTCTTCATCATCACCAAGTCCTTATTATATGAAATGTTAAAGGGACTTATCTAAGAAATAGAAGAATATCAAAAACTATGAACAGTAAAATGACAATAAACTCACACCTATCAACAACTGAACCTGGACAACAAAAACTAAAGTTAAGCAAACAACTAGAACAGGAACAGAATCACAGAAATGGCGATCACATGGAGGGTTATCAATGGGGAGCAGGAGGGGAGGATGGGAGGAAAGGTACAGGGAATAAGAAGCATAACAGGTAGGCACAAAATAGACAGGAGGAGGTTAAGATAGTATGGGAAATGGAGAGGCCAAAGAACGTATATGTACAACCCATGGACATGAACTAAGTAGGGTGATACTGTAGCATGAGGGAATACAGGGAGGAGGGGATAGAGGGAAGAAAAAAATGGGACAACTGTAATAGCATAATCAATAAAATATACTTAAATAAATACTATAAGGCACTGAATATAATCCTTAAAACACATCTGATTTATTATTCCCATCTTACAGAGAAGGAAATTGGGATATTAATATGCTTCCCTGGCTAATGGAGGAACTAAATTTCAAACCAAAGTATGCCTAATTCTCTAATGATTTGGGGGACATTCTTTATCCTACCTAATCATACATTAAATTCTTCTCATAAGTAACAAACATTGAGCAAGTTTACATTTTAAGAGACTGCACTTAGACTCCCAGATGAAACCACTCAGTATGTTGGGTAACATGTAATAGTTTCTTATCTTACAGCATCACCAAAATAATCACAATTATTTTAGATGACACATGGATACTTTCCATGCATTGTAAGTTATGCTGTACTTGTAATAATGAAATGGCTTCCAACAGCTCAGTCACCAAGGAGAGAAACAGACGGATGCTAGCATGGCTCGTCATCACTGTTTTTCTTAAATTCCAAATTTCAGTTGATATTAGAGTAAAAGAAACAAGCTAATTAAATTTTTAAAAAATATCAGTTAGTTATTTTAATGCTCAAATGACAGCACTGGCTGCTGTTACCAAATGTCATTCTGACACTTAGTTTCTGAAACTATTCTACTTAGTGGAAGAGGGTATGGCAATGTGTAACAGGTGCTGCCAACTCTGCAATCTCAGTGCTCGGTTTTGCACTCAAATGTTCTAGCACCAAGGAATCAAATGATACCGGGCCAGGGTTATCCTTCTATTGAAAATAAACCCCACAGCTAATGCCTGGAGGTACATTTATTAGCTCAGTGGGAATACATAGCATCGAACACCTTGTAACTGAGCATTCTGTCAATCAATATGTCACTGATAATATTAACTGGCTATAATTAGTGAGTAAATTATGTCCCAGATTATTTCAGTGCCTTTCAAAGAGACAGGAATTTTATTTTTCTTTTGCCATAGTTTTCTGGATGTATTACAGATTCTCTCCTTTATTTTTTCCCCTCCTGTGATCAGATAAAGGGGATGCACTTGTCAACAAGCTGGGGAAACCTTCCAAGATGATTATTTTCTAAATTTGTATTTATTTTTCCTACACAGGTTCTGATTTTCTGAATCCTTTTGTTCATCTGCAACTGTTGAAGCTTTCCCTGTTTGCTGCATCTGAATGGAGACTTTATATTTTAAATTTATTTTTATGTGTCTCTCTTCTAAATTCTCAAAATAATCCCAGGCAAATATTCATATTATGCCAAGAAACCATGAGCATAAATATCTAATTCATGTAATTAGCCTACAGGCAGTATTCCTTCAAGAAATGACATGTAAGTTCTTTGTAAAAAGGATTAAGTAATTCAAATGCAATATTTCCTAATATAAGTAGCTCAGATTTCCAACCTCTTAAAATGTTATGCATTTAAATTTAATTTCAACTGAGATATGAAGATCATAAATTCCCATTATGCAATATAAAAAAATACAATGACACTAGTCTATTTTACTTAAGATAAGGCACATGTTAATTTACCTTGTTACAATGAAACATCTTTGTTTAATTAGTATTGATAATCTATTGACATTTCAGGCAAAAGGAAAGGAAAAAAAGCATTAAGATGTCAGACAGTCTTCCTATTTTGGAAAAATCATCACTGAACATTCTTTTATGGTAAGTTGTAACCCCAAGAAAATGGATGTATAACTCAAAATTCCTAAAAAAATAAAATAAAATAAAGTAGTCATTCACTAGATTAATATAAATTTGGAAAACACGAATATAGGACTTTAGCCCTGGCTGGTGTAGCTCAGTGGATTGAGCGCAGGCTGGAACCAAAGGGCCCTGGTTCAATTCCCAGTCAGGGCACATGCCTTGGTTGCAGGCCAGGTCCCCAGTGAGGACCATGTGAGAGGCAACCATACATTGCTTGCTGCTCCTCTCCCTCTCTTTCTCCCTCCCTTCCCCTCTCTCTAAAAAATAGATAAATAAAATCTTTAAAAAAAAAAGAATATAGGACTTTAAACACCCATAAACTTTAAAATTGCTATAACAAATGTTTAGTTCTGTTTCTTATTTAACAACACTATCATTCTGAGGCAGGCTCATATGACAGTGGGTAAAAATAACAACATATAAGATGATCAATAAAATATTCTCTCTATATATAGCAGTTGCTGGAACAAAATATAGGTGCATTTTTAGTTCCTTTTTTTTGGAATCTAAATTTTTGCAATAGAATCTAGTCAGTGTTCCCTTTTCAGATGAAGAAGCTCAGTGACATTAACCAAACAGAGCTGGTCACACCAGTGTGGCCTCAAAGGAATGTGGCCCAGAGGCCTACATGAGATGAAATGAATGTTTTCTCTCTTTTTTTAAACATTTTATTTATTTATTTTTAGACAGAGAGGAAGAGAGGGAGAAAGAGAGGGAGAGAAACATCAGTGTGTAGTTACCTCTCACACGCTCCCCACTGGGGACCTGACCTGGAACCCACGCATGTGCCTTGACCAGGAATTGAACCAGTGACCCTTTGGTTTGCAGGCTGATGCTCAATCCACTGAGCCACACCAGCTAGGGCAAAATGAGTGTTTTTGATCCCCACACTAAATACACATATAGCTCTCAGGAATTTACTAAGATTGTGGCTAAGAAATAAATGCAAACCTACAAATCAACATGTTTTTGGTTGTGGTCTATAAACTTGGTTAGTAATGAATAAAACAATAACTTTTTTTGATTTGTTTACATTAACAAATATAAAGATTTTGCCTCAGATTCTATTTTGCTTCGTGTAAATTTAAAGATAAATTGATTTCACTAAATAGTGTGGAGTCTATATGCAGACACACTTGACTCACAGTGAATAACATCACGTTCATCGATGTAGTGATATAGCTCCTCCACGAAAATAAAGAATGGCAGATTCTTTAAGGCAAGTAAAATAGACTGGGTGGCAAATCTAGTTCTTTCCATCTCTGAGCACCGAAGCCTGCCAAGTTATAAAAAAGCACACATACGCACTCACAGGAAATTTAACAAATCACAAAATAAGGGATAAATTTAAGAGATAGAGTAAACCATTCATTAGACAAGGCCAAGAATTCAGCAAAAGAATAAGGCCTCCAAAATGAAAAATTATTGAAATACCCCTTATTTTTGATATCTGAACATAATTGGGGGTACTTGATGTTATAAAATATATGAAACTGCATGGTATGTAAGATATTCACTACAAAAGTAAAACATTCAAGGATAGGAACATATATAAATTCCAAATTATGACTATTTTACTGATTTATCCTGATACAAAACAGTACATAGGTTCTGCTTTCTTCCTATAGTAATCCTGTGGCAGGAAAGGTAGATCTTTTAACATAAGCAAAAAAAACCAAAATTTTTGTCTACCATCAACATAGACTTCAATATGGAATGAAACTAAGTTAAAATGGCAGGTTCTCTTTTTTTTTGTCAATCAGAAGTTACGAGTAAAGTGAGTAGATATAGCTTATAAAAATGTGAAAGCAGAATTTGCTAAATACAACTGGACATCAAAATATTGATAAATGATTGCTAAAGTATTTAAGAAACACTGTATAATTTAAACAATAAATATTCCATAGTGGTAAAGATAACATAGTGATTTCTACTTTGGCCATGAATTTTATTTGAAGCAACTAGATGGCTAACAAGTACAGATAAGTAGATCTGTATATGTGTGTTTTCTTACATATCATATATATTCTTATTTTTTTAAGATTCCATTTATTTATTTTAGAGAGAGAGGAAGGGAGAGAGAAAGGGACGGAAACATCACTGTGTGTTTGCCTCTCATGCGCCCCCACCTGGGGACCTGGGCTGCAACCCAGGCATGTGCTCTGACTAGGAATCGAACTGGCAACCATTTGGTTAATAGGCCAGCACTCAATCCACTGAGCCACACCAGCCAGGGCAGTCATACATATTCTTACCATGTATTTTTCTAACTATCCTCTAGAGCAAATAGAGAGGTCAAGGATAAACATTGCCCTCCAAAATTTTAGTTCGTGTGCCTAATTTGAAAATAAAAATAGAAAGGCAGGCTGCTATTCTCTTATTATCAATGAGATCCTTTTGTGAAACTGATCATTTCCAAAAATACTTGAGCTGAAAATGGAAAACTTATAATCAAGGAGATTATAAAGGAACACAAAGGAAGCAAATTAAGGGTTCCTAATTCCAACTGTGATCTTAATTTTAACTTAATTTTGTTAAAATTAAATATCTTTCTCTCTGTGATTCAATTTCTTCAGCTTTGAAAAGGTCATATTAATTTTATGAATTGCCACTTATAATGATAATTTTGTCACTTCAAGTCAAAAGTGTTTTAATGTAAATCTTGACAGTTCCCTGTAAACCTTAATGAACAGTAGCATGATCCACAGCAATTTCATGTATTACACAGAAGTTTTAACCTAGAATTTTACTATACCATACTTAATGATAATAATAAAAATATGCCCACATAGTTTTCCCAAAACTTTAGGGATGGATGTTTTTTAAATTCTGAATTTAAGGGTTTATAAAGTTAAACAATTCATATATCATATCTTATGTCAAATTTCCTCTGAAATCTGGGGCTAAAATTAATAGTTAAATGCATCAAAATGCTTGCAATGGAAAATATAATTATTCACCCTTTAAGTAGTCTTATATCAATTCAGGTTAAATATTGTCACCAAAAAATTATAAAGTCTATTATTTTTTTTAATTAATTTATTTTTAGAGAGAGGAGAAGCGAGGGAGACAGAGAGGGAGAGAAACAGCAATGTATGGTTGCCTCTCACATGGCCCTCATGGGGACCTGGCCCACAACCCAGGCATGTGCCCTGACCGGGAGTCAAACCGGGACTGTCTGGTTCCCAGCCCGCGCTCAATCCATTGAGCTACACCAGCCAGGGCATAAAGTCTATTATTTTTAAAGCATTTTGGATTTCAATAACTGTGGACCTATAATATTTAACATTTTAACACACTATTATTTTTTTAATCCCCATTTAGCCCTCAAAACCATCCTTAAGGCCAGAATTACTCATTGTACATTGCAGACAGGAACGTTGAGATTCAGAGGGTATAACTGATTTCTTGATGAAAGCCACATTTGACTGTGATCTCTCTGCTAAGTTAATGCACTGCCTCAGATACGGAAAGTAAAGGGATAATGTGGAAGTGAGAGGCATTTGTGCAGCTTTTCAAGCTGCAGGGAAAAATATCACCCAGCTTCTTCCCACATTTAGAAATTATTAGGAAAAAGTGGTACTATATTTGTATAAAATATTGTAACTGTGATATAAACACAGACGTTTCTTGATCTTCATCGACTTTGGGTTCAATCACAAAGTAATCCGACAGATCTGTTTTCAGGGATGCGTTCACTCTTCTATTCTGGGCGGGTGTGCATTCTGTCCTTGGAAAAATGCAAGATTTGTGTTGTTATCTCAATTTTTTAACAAAACTTTTGAAATCTCAGTAATAGAAATGCATAACAATGAAGGTTGTAACAGAAATTTAAAGCTAGATTCAAGTGACTTTGTCTGAACTGCTAATCACATACCGTAAACAATCACTAAACCTCAGGGTTTTTTTTAATTGAAAAATGGGAATAGCAATAGTTATGCAAAAGGGTTCTTGTGAGGACAGAGGAGATAATATATAGTTAGTGTTTAGTAAATGATTGATAGTCAATAAATAGTGACCATGGTAAGTTCTATTTTATAAATGAGGAAAAAGGAATGTTAAATTAGGTGACTCCCAAGGAAGTATATCCCAAATTATCTGGCATTCAATTAAGTTAAACAAACGAGAGGAGATACAGAGAGATAAAAAGTCATTCCTTAAGGACATGAACTATACCTTTTCATTTGTTGTTGTTGTTGTTGTTGTTGTTGTTTTTTGAAGCAAAGAGTCCTGACCAGTGTGGCTCAGTTGGTTAGGCATCATCCTGAAAAGCAAAAGGTCACTGATTAGATTCCTAGTCAGGGCACATGTCCGGGTTGGGTTCAGTCCCCTGTTGGGGCACATACTGGAAGCAACCAACTGATGTTTCTCTCTCACATAGATATTTCTTTCCCTCTTTTTCTTCCTCCATTCCCTTGTCTCTAAAAATAAATGAATAAAAATATTTAAATAAATAAACACATAAATAAAGCAAAGAACTATAGTAGTACATACTTTGAGTCTCTCCAGAGGTTAAAATCAAAGTGCCTGTTTTCTTGAGCTGCAACCATCTCAAAGCTCACCTACGACGAGCCTCTAAGCTCATTCATGTGGTTGTGGGAAGACCTGGTTCTTTATGGGCTGTCGAACTGTGTCTCAGTCTGTCTCTGGCTAGAGACCTTACGCAGTACCTTGCCAGAAGACTTCTCCATAAGGCAAATTACAACATGGAAACTGATTTCTCCCAGAGGAAGTGATCCAAGGGAGACAGAGAGAGACAGAAAGAGAGAGAGTGAGGCACAGAGACAGAGAGACGGAAAGAATTTCCAAGGTAGAAACCACAGTCTTTTATAACCTAAACTTCGAAGTGACATACCATCACTTCCACTGTAACCTATTGGTCACTAGACCAATCCTGGTACAAGGTGAAACAGGACTACCTAGGATATGAATTCCAGAAGGGAGGGATTACTGAGGATTATCCTGGAATCTAGATACCATAGGGTGCACTGAGAACACTCAACTAGAAAAGATTACCTTTATATTTGGGAATCCAATGTATATGCAGAGATAATAAAATATTTATCACAGCACCATCTATTTATAAGCAATAATTTCCTCACTTTTTAAGTAATATCATGTTAGATGAGAATTTAGCCATTTAGAAGGCTTCCTAGTTATATAAACCCTTTTATTCTGCTAATGTGAAATGAAAATGAAGACAAAATATTGAATGTTGGAATTACTTTCATAATAGCCTGTCTATAAGCCAAAATTAGACAGTTCCTATTCTAACTCATGCATTATTAGTATCGTTTTCAACCCATAGCTTACTTAGAGGATTCTTTAAAACCATGTCTATGTTGTGAGGGTATTTTATATTATGCTGGGTAGCACATCCACACCCACCTGACTGAGCACACAGAAGCAGCAATATGTCACACAGCTTCCTGTCACATAATTTGCAAGACAGGTAATAAGTAAGTAAGAGACTATGTGAGGGCACCTGTATCAACTCATGTGGTTGATATTATTACAGCTTGATTCTTCTTGTTTTCCTATCAAAAATTAATACAAATAGAACATTGTATAGTTTTTGTATGCTGATAGATCATCTTGTACACTTTTATACACCTTACTTTGGAGACTGTTGATGTAACGATCCCCAAATTTATCTCCATATGATCTTGTCAGTTAGTAGATTTTTTTTTTAAATCTTGGCTTAGAAGTATCAATCGTCTTTGAATGCAAACTCCTTGATGTAATCCAATTCTTTCTATCACTTATCTCACAATAGCTTTTCAAAAATAAGTGAACCAACCTAAAAACAAATGAACAACTGCACTGACAACACACCCACACAAGAACTCTGCTCTTGTCACTACTCAAATAAACTCAGCTAAGAAGCCATTGCGATCCCCAAGACAGGCAGGAGGGAACTCTGACTTGGGGAAGAGTGCTTCCCAGGGATTGGGCAAGGAGTCGAGGCGGACGATGGCCTGGACTTCACTCTCAGAAAAACGGATTGTTTAAGCAGACATGGTGCTTGCTGACAGGAAGGGGAATCTGCCAGTTCGTTCAGCGCATGACTTACTGGACTTACTCCAGCCATATCCAGTTCATTAGGGCAACTGCACTGGACCAAACCCCCACTCACTGTAGAGGTGGGATTCCTAGTGATCTGCCTGCCTTTGTGAGGATCAGAGTTGTACACACTTTATAGTAACAGGTGTTTAATGGAGCAATCATTTGTTCTTTGCAGGGTCATATTTTAGGATAAACAGGCATTGTTAAAACTTCTCAACAACAAAAATTAGAACACTACAAAAAATGAATTTTGTGTGAAATAGAAGCCCAATACTAAATAGTGCTTTTATCTCAAAACACCAAGGATATAAGTGCTAATAATGGTAGATCTGAGTTCTTCCACACTTCGTCTGATGACTATTATAGAAAATGCAGAGAATAGATCATCGAATATAATTCATGAATGACTAGGAACACCACATACAAATTTGAGGATGTGCGATTTCTAGAAAGGGAGAGCTGTAGAAACAAACTACGTAATGACACATGCCAGCCATATCCAGAGGTCTGAAACTGCTTGCAAAATGATTAGTTTAAGCACGTACTTGAAGTGGTTTTGAACAAGTACATTGTTCAAAGTGACTGCATTTCCTTGTTCCAGGAAGGGAACAAAATTAAAATTCAAGTGTATAGGAAAAAAGGCCCAATTCTGAGTATTTCAAAATGATAAAATAATGTGAAATTGTCTATACTCAGAAATCTGTTTTCCTATTGCTTGCTTTGCTTTGCCTTTCTAGTCAAATGATAGGGAGAAGAAACCCAATTTTACTGAATTAATTTACTGTGCTGAACTTTGTATGTAATACCTTATTTAATTGGGAAAATATTGTAATGAGGTATACGTTTTTATGCCTACTTTACAAATAAGATTAGATGCTGAGATGTAAGGACACTTATCCGAGGTTACACAGTAACTCTAAGGAAGCCAGGTTCGTCTGACACCACACTGCATATTTTTAATCCATTTACACTTCTGCATTCCTAGATCTTTGAACATTTGTTGGTGGTTATCAAAATATAATTTGCATGAAACCAACTCAGTGGCTGATTACTCATAATTAAAGACATGAATTTAAAATGTATCATGTTAATATATTCTATAAAACATTGCAAAAGAATTTAAAATCTTTAATAGAAATATAATTACTCATAATGTAGAATCTAACAAAATGAATGTTTTTTTTTAACTTCACAAATTGTCATAGAATAGAAATTTATAGCTTATGAGCTTGGCAATTTTCCACCCTAAAGATTTATATGCAAAGGTGGACTGATCTTATTCTTCAAGGAAATAAAAATGATTAATCAACCAAATGATCTTTCTTTTAGTAAAACATCTGGTATAGTATAAATATAATAAAAATTACAAGTAGCTTGGCTGCTGTGAGCTTTGAAAAATCACTGAGATACAGGAAGAGGTCCTTTTCTATTCTAAGTATGAAATTTAACAAAATATCCTCTTACCATATGGTTCTGGATTAGCATTACTATATATACTACTTATTGATATCCCCAAGTGAAAGATATTCATCAAGTTGTAGACTCCACTTTCCTGTGGTGCATATAATTAGCTTGTTGAAATATAGATACTATTAGAGATCATAGGGACCATTACTATGAAAGACCAGAATGACAGCCAACTAATAAAATAAAGAATCTAGTAAATTTATAGTTGAAAGTTTTCATAAGGTCATAATTTGTACCTGTATGAAATAATATGAGATGATCCAGAGATTAGATTTAGGTCAATATTTATTTATTTATTTTTAATCTTATGTTTTTGTTTGTTTCATAAATTACTTTATTGTTGTTCAATTACAGTTGTCTGAATTTTCTCTGCCACCACTTAGGTCAGTATTTATTAAAAACCTTTATTTGCATGAGTTATACAACTGTACCATCTGTATAACATGTTAAAATATATTTTCACTTATTATAAATAATTTGAAATTGAAATGTTTTCTCATGACTTAAGTTGATTTATTTTAAATACTGAGTAATTGAAAACTATAACAACAAATTAATGACATGCTGCTTTTAACAACAAAACTTTAAAGAACTAAAAGTAATTTTCTTGAAAATAGAAATTATTATACCCAAATTCTTCATTACAGAATGAGGTATATTTTACTTTATGAAAACACACCATCACCAAATTCATCATTTTTCATACTATTAGTTATTTACACTATTATAACATTTAAAAATTGTTAAAGTAACAAAATTCAAAACACAAATGCATTTTACATGCTAAATAAGTGTTCCAGACTTAATCACACATATTTCCTCCTATTTTTAAATATAACTCATTTTCTTAGTCAAAAATAATACCTGATGTTAAGTTTAATTATGTCAGTGAATAAATAAACCAGAAGGAAATGTTGTCATTATTTCTTTCAAAATTGTTCTCTAGAGCTCTTTTGTAACCATGTAAGTATATACATATTTTACACCCAAATAAATTTCACGTGTGCGAAAAGGCCCCGAATCAGCTTTGATAAACTTAAATACTATCCTGACACAACTACTTAAAAGTTCATCTTTAATCAATATAACAATAACCAGAAGTCTAAAGGCAAAAATTTTTTTTAAAGATTTTATTTATTTATTTTTAGGGAGAGAAGGGAAGGAGAGAAACAGCAATGTGTGGTTGCCTCTCACATGGCCCTCACAGGGGACCTAGCCTGCCACCCAGGCATGTGCCCTGACTGGGAATCGAACCGGGACCCTTTGGTTCCCAGCCCGTGCTCAATCCACTGGGCTACACCAGCCAGGGCTAAAGGCAAAATTTTTGATTATTTAGTCATTACAAGGAAATGAAATTACTTAGTATTTTCCTGGATGATTCAACTAGAAGTAGTGTGTAGTTATTCACTACATATTTTCATCTTTTCAGGTCTATTATTACTAGTAAGAATTTTAGAAGTGAGTTAAAATCATTCTAAACCTGGTTTCTACAGGAAAATTTCAAGATTTCTTTCTCTAAAGATGAAACAAAGAAAGGTCTAGAAGAAAACAGTATTGGAAAGAGGTATGGAAAGGAGTAAACATTTGCAAGAATGAATGAATTATACTCTAGTTGGTCAAGGAGTTAAGGCCAATTATTTATTTTTTTCTTTATTTTTATTTTTTAATTTAATATTTTTTATTGTTCAAGCACAATTGTCTCCATTTTCCCCCCACCACTCCCAGCCACCCCAGCCATCCCCACCTTCCACCCTAGATCCTACCCTTCTTTGGCTTTGTCCATGTGCCCTTTATACATGGCCCTTGACAGCCCTTCCCCCTCTCCCCCCATTATCCCCTCCCACCTGCCCTCCAGTTACTGTCAGTTTGTTCTTAATTTCAATGTCTCTGGTTATATTTTGCTTGCTTGTTTGTTTTGTTGATTAGGTTCCTCTTATAGGTGAGACCATATGGTATTTATCTTTCATGGCCTGGCTTATTTTACTTAGCATAATGAATGCTCTCCAGATCCATCCATGCTGGGCAAAAGGGCAGAAGCTCCTTCTTTCTTTCTGCTGCATAGTATTTCATTGTGTAAATGTACCATAGCTTCTTGATCCACTCATTTACTGGTGGGCACTTAAGCTGTTTCCAGCACTTGTCTATTGTAAATAACACTGCTATAAACTTTGGGGTGCATAGGTTCTTATGAACTAGTGTTTCAGGATTCTTAGGATATAGTCCCAGCAATGGAATTGCCAGGTCAAAAGGCAGTTCCATTTTTAGTTGTCTGAGGAAATTTCATACTGTTTTCCACAGTGGCTGCACCAGTCTGCATTCCCATCAACAGCATACCAGAATCCCTTTTCTCCACAACTTTGCCAGCACTTGTTTGTTGATTTGGTTATGATGGCCATTCTGACTGGTGTGAAGTGGTATCTCATTGTGGTTTTAATTTGCATCTCTCTGATGGCTAGTGATGCTGATTATCCTTTCATATGTCTCTGGGCCCTCTCCATGTCCTCCTTGGAGAAGTGTCTGTTCAGGTCCTTTGTCAATTTTTTAACTGGGTTGTTTATCTTCCTGGAGTAGAGTCATATGAGTTCTTTATATATCTTGGAGATCAAACCCTTATCTGGGGTATCATTTGCAAATATATTTTCCCATATGGTTGGCTCCATTTTCATTTTGCTGATGTTTTCTTCAGCTGTGCAGAAACTTTTTATTTTGATGAGGTCCCATTTACTTATTTTTTTCTGTATGTCCCTTGCTGTAGAGGACATATCGGTGAAAATATTGCTGTGTAGAATATCTGAGATCTCCCTGCCTATGTTCTCTTCTAGGACATTTAAGGTGTCATGACTTGTATTTAAGTCATTTATCCATCTTGAGTTTATTTTGTGTATGGTGTAAGTTGGTGGTCGAGTTTCATTTTTCTGCATGTAGGTGTCCAGATCTCCCAACACCTTTTGTTGAAGAGGCTATTTGTACTCCACTTTATGCTTCTGCCCCCTTTGTCAAATATTAATTGACCATAGAGATTTGTGTTTATTTCTGGGCTCTCTATTCTGTCCCATTGATCTATGTGTCTGTTGTTATGGGTAGGTTGTTTATTTGAAATATTTCTATCTTTTTAGGTAGGCCTGTATCACTATGAACTACCCTCTCAGGACTCCCTTAACTGTGTCTCATAAATTTTGGACTATTGTGAGTTCATTTTCATTTTTTCCAGAAACTTTTTGATTTCTTCCTTGATCTCACTCTTAACCTGTTCATTGTTTAATAGCATGCTATTCAATCCCCATGAATTTGAGTGTTTTTTAGTTTTTTCCTTGAGGTTGGTTTCTAGTTTCAGGCCCTTGTGGTCTGAGAAGATGCTTGATAAGATTTCAATTTTCTTGAATTTGTTAGGCTTGTTTTGTGTCCTATCATGTGGTCTATCTTTGAAAATGCCCCATGTACATTTGGAAAGAATGTGTATTTTGCTTCTTTAGGATGAAAGGTTCTATATATATATCAGTTAAGTCCATTTGATCTAGGGCATTGTTCAATGCCACAATATCTTTGTTGATATTTTGTTTGGAAGATCTATCCATTGTTGACAGTGGGGTGTTAAAAATCCCTTAGTGTAAGTGTGTTGCTTTCTATATCTTTCTTGAAGTCCTCCAAGATTTTCATTATATATTTGAGTGCTCCTATGTTGAGTGCATATGTTTATAATGTTTATGTCTTCGTGATGGATTCTTCTCTTGAGTATTATGAAGTGTCTTTCTGTGTCTCTTCTTATTGCCTTTGTTTTGAAGGATATTTTGTCTAATATAAGTATTGCTACTCTGGCTTTTTTTTTTCTTGTCCATTTTCTTGGGATATTTTTTTCTAACCCTTCACTTTCAGTCTGTGTAGGTCTTTAGTTCTGAGGTGGGTCTCTTGTAAACAGTGTATGTGTGGGTCATGCTTTCTTATCCACCCAGCTACTCTATGTCTTTTGATTGGAGCATTTAATCTATTTACATTTAAGGTTATTAATGATAGGTACTTATTCATTGGCATTTTACTCCTTTTGTACCTGTGTTCCTCTCTCCCTCACTCTTTTTCTTCCTTTTCTTAAAGCAGACCCTTTAGCTTATCTTGAAGTGCTGGTTGGGTGGAGGTGTATTCTTTCAGCC
Organism: Micronycteris hirsuta; assembly: GCA_004026765.1. Lineage (NCBI taxonomy): Eukaryota > Metazoa > Chordata > Mammalia > Chiroptera > Phyllostomidae > Micronycteris > Micronycteris hirsuta. Next base: position 26,958 of record PVJI01004045.1, read on the forward strand.
TTCTTTTGTCTGGGAAACTCCTTATTTTGCCTTGCATTTTAATTGACAGCCTTGCTGGGTAGAGTGGTCTTGGCTGCAGAACTTTGTTTTTCATTACTTGGAATATTTCTTGTCATTTCCTTCTGGCTTGCAGTGTTTCCATTGAGAAGTAAGCTGCTAGTCTGATGGAGGCTCCCTTGTATATTACTTCCTGTTTCTCCCTTGATGCCTTTAAGATTCTCACTGTTTCTTGGAATTTTGCCATTTTAATTATAATGTGTGTTGGAATGGGCTCTTTGTGTTCTTCTTGATTGGGACCCACTGTGATTCCTGGATTTGTATGACTTTTCTCTCATCAAATTTGGGAAGTTTCCTTTTATTACTTTTTCAAACAGGTTTTCCATCCCTTGCTCTTCTTCTTCCCCTTCTGGCATCCTATTATGTGGATATTATTACTTTTTATGTTTTCCTGCAGTTCCCTTAACCCCTCTTTATTCCTTTTTAATCTTTTTTTTCCTTTTCTTGCTCTTTCTGGGAGATTTTTTCTACCTTGTCCTCCAACTCACTGATTCAATCCTCTGCTTCATCTAGCCTGCTTATGATTCCTTCTACTGTGTTCTTCAATTCACAAAGTGTATTCTTCACTTCCTCTTGGCTCTTGTTGATAGTTTCTATTTCTTTTCTCACATTGATATAGTTTGCAGTAAGTTCCTTGCAGTTTCCCTGTGGTTTTATCCTTATAACCATTGTTTTGAACTCAGTATCTGATAGTTGACTTGCCTCTATTTCATTTAACTTTTTTTCTGAGGATTCCTCCTTTCTTTTTGTCTGTTTTTTTTTTTTTCTTTGTCTCTCCATTGTTTGTTAGACTCTTTTTGTTTGCCTCTGCTTCCTAAATTGATCTATTTTGACTCCCTGAGTTTGTGGTGTTAATATCCATGGTAGGAAACCTGTGAGATTCAGTGGTGCAGTCTCCTTGATCTCCTGAACTTGATGCTCTTGGGATACCCTTTATGCCATTTATGTTGTCTTTGTAGATGTCATTGGGTTTTGATTGTTATTGGGTCATTCTTTGGTGGGTCCTTCCTTCCATCTGGTTGACTGAAGTTTACTCCACCCACCAAGTCTTATATGCTGTTGTACAGGTGCTACCAGAAGAACACCACAAAGCCCAGGGAACAAACCAGCATCCGCAAAAATATCTCCCCCTCGCAATCCCACTATCAATAGCAAATGAACCAGTATTAAAAGGGTGTGAGAGAATAAGACTATTATAAGAAGGGAGAGAAATAAATTATAGTATAAATTCTAATGACTGAATATGCACCAACTTGCTAGACAAGAAATGAATGTTATAAGCCTATTCAGGAAAGAAAATATCACTAATCATGGAGAAAACCACATTGGATTTTATCTGGGTAGCCACTAGTATTTACCACTGTTTTTTCTTTCTGGATCCACCTCTGGCAACATCAGATGTTGACCCCATCTGACCTTAGGCAGCCTGCTCTGAGACTGTCAGAGATCTATTGCCTGTGGCTGTTTCCTTCTGTTGTTAATCTAGTCAATCAGTACTCAGCAGTGAGGCTTAAGCCCCATAGGGCAAGGCAGAATCCCTCCTGGGGTTGGGGCTATTGTTTCCCCTTGGGCTGCTGCTGCTGGGAGGGAGTGGTCTGCCTGCACTGGATGCTTGCTGCTGTAGGGGTGATGACTCAGCACCAGGATCCCTGCAGCTAGCTGCTCTCTCAGTTCTCTCTTCAAAGCTTCCAGTCCCAGTCTCTCCTCAGGTATTTCTGCCCCACTCTGCCTCCACCTTTGCTGGAACCCCAGTTAAGTGGCTACAAATGAAAATTTGTATGTTGGCCATTTGAATGCTTCTTTGCATCTCTAGCCATCCATCTCTAGAGGAGGGCAACCCTGCCGCTTTTCACTGCTGGTTGTTATCTGTGTACTCTTTGGGCTTTGGTGCTCTAGGTTGGGTATCCCAGCTTAGGGTTTAGACTCCATTCTTCTCAGGGGGATCCAAATGACCACTTAATTATCCCTCTGGCCCTGCCATCTGTGGGTGCTGGGCCAGCCCTCTCAATTCTCCACCACACTCCTTACCAGTCAGGTTGTGCTGAGGCTGATTCTTCTGTCTGTCTGAGATTATAAGGCTTTTCTGTCACTCTTGTTCAGTTGTTTGTTCTGGTGATTTCTCTACAATTTAATTGTAATTCCAGATTGGTCCTGGGTGTGGCTTCTATCACTTCTCTGCCATTTTGCTTCCCCCTCAAACACACTAATTTTCCAATTATTTATTTTTTATAAAAGCAAATTAAAATTGTTCATTGTAATTTTTTTTAAATTGAAATAATCTATGAGAACAAATAGTTCTCTATATTTTCAATTAAATAACAACAACTGGCATTTACTGAATGCTTACTTCCATCAGGATCACTAGAAAATAAATAAGCAGCTTTCATTCATAGGTTCATCACCTTTGTAGTCTACTCAAAAGCATGAAGTAGGGGCTTTTTACATGTATTTTTAGAGATGAGGAAACTGAGACTTAGAAGGATTATGAATCTTGTCCAGTTCATTCGGGTCAGGCAACAAAGTGATAGAGTCAGCACTAAAATATTTTTCTTATTCCAGAGCCTACATCTTTTAATTCCATGCTAAGCTACCATTTAGAACACAAATGGTAAAAATTATCTACTAATTTAGTTGAAAATCACATACCAAAAATGTCTACTCCTTAGGTTACAGAAATAGAATACTGCTGATGAAAGAAAAGAGGCTAAGATCAGAGTAATAAGAGAAAATCAACATGGTCTGTAAAATAGACAATCTCAGCATAAAGGCAACATAGGAATGACTATTAAAATAATCTCGGTGAAAATGGATTAAAGTCTAAAGCAGAGTTGAAATAATAGAAAAGGAGATGAGGAAAAATATTCAAATATATCTAGGAGACAAAATTGGTGATAATTCAAGGACCCAAATTAATTTTCTTAAAAAACAGTGATTGAGAAACCTTAATATAAAATGTAATTGGTCTTCAAATATATAGATTCTGGTCCTCAGAGAATTTTAGCAAACCTTTGAATATATATATATCATGATTTTATATATATTTAAAACAAAGACAGTAATTTCATCTAAAAATACTTAGAAAATTCAGTTTGAAAGATTAATATACAAATTTTATCAAGAATTTTTTTCTTTTCTCATATGAAAATTTATAAATGTTTATAAAATTAAAAATGTTATGGTAAACAACCACAAACACTTTAGCATGTATATCATTAACTAAAAATTCAATGTTTGTTTACATTTCTTTCTATGTAAAATTTACATACAATTGATTCACTAATGTTAATTTTACCATTTTATAAGTTTGACAAATGTACAAATGTGTAATACAAATAGCTATCAAACACTGCCGTTCATCCAAATACTTCTGTCATGTTTTTCCCCCTCAGTCTTCACCCTGTCCTTTAGTAAGCAGCCATTGTTCTGACTTCTTCCTCACATAGACCGATTCTGCCTGTTGCAGAACTACCTATCGTAATCGAATCATATAGTTTGTGCTCTTTTTCATAAGACTCCTATCACTCAGCATATCTTGGGGAAATTTGTAACTCCATATATTTATGTGTATATGTGTTTTCGGTTTTTAGCATCTGGACAAGTATATTTTGAATATTCACAATACATACATAAATATCCCATTTATTAATGTAATATTTTTGAGCATCTGTAGAAATAAATCAATGTATTTACTTTTTAAATTTATTCATTGGTTATATATTTGGCAGTTTACAGTTTAGATGGAGAAACATTAGAAAACCACAGAAATATTGATTCAACTTGATAATGTTAATTACAAACTTCTATCAGAGCCAAAAATACATAATAAACCCAAAGAATCATTCCCGACTATCTCTGTTGTAAAAATACAAATAATGACTTCCTTTATTTATGAATAATATATGTACAATAAATAACCAATTATAACATAAGAAAAATTTACACCTAAAAATATTGCTTATGTATAATAAAAACAATGTATTTCTTTATTATTTTAATAACTTCTTCAGCAATCTTTTAAAATAACACTTCACCAAAAATTAATTTATGAATATGTTAGTTTTAAATAAATGAAATTTAATTAAAAAGAAAGCAGTTATGAAACCTACATCATTTGCATTTTTTTATAAAATGAATAACCACTTTTCCTTTTGCACAATAGATACCAATTCAAGTACATTTTAATCAGGGCCAAGAAATATTTTTAGAAAAATATTATTTTCAAAATGATGACTAAAGAAATTGTTCAGCTTGTATGGTAGTCAATCTGTTATGAAGCGAGTATATCATAGCCTCACCAGGTTGGGCAAGATCAAGACAATATTTATTCATACCCACATGGAAATAAGAGAAAAAGTTCTGTTTTAAAGATATAACCATTTATTGTGTTTATTGAATTTATTGGAGTGACAGTGATTAATGAAACCATACAGGGTTCAAGTGTACAACTCTGTAACACATCATCTGCACACTGCATTGCATGCTCACCATCCACAGTCAAGTTTCTTTCTGCCACTATTTATCTCCCCTTTGCCACCTTCCACCTACCCCACCCCCTTCCACCTGCCAATCACCATACTGTTGTCTGCCCCTACTTTTTTTTTTCGCTAAAGGCTTTGACCTTTTTCACTCAGCCTCTTCCTCTTCCTCTTCTTCTTTGACAGCTGTCAGTCTGTTCTCATTATCTATGAGTTTGTTTCTATTTTGTTAGTATTTTTTTCATTATATTCCACATATGATGAAATCATATAGTATTTGTCTTTCTTTGTATAGCTTATTTCACTTTGCATAATACTCTTCAGGTCCATCCATGGTGTCACAAAAGTTAAGATTTCCTTTTTTATGGCTCAATAGCCATTCCATTGTGTACATGTACCATAGCTTTTTTATCCACTCATCTACCGATGGGCACTTGGGTTTTTCCCAAAACTTAGCTGTTGTAAATAACAGAGCAATGAGCATAGGGGTGCCTATACTCTTTTGAATTAGTGTTTTGGGTTCCTTTGGATATATTCCCAGAACTGGAATCACTGAGTAATAAGGCAGTTCTATTTTTAATTTTTTAAGAAAGCTCTATACTGTTTTCCGAAATGGCTATACCAATCTGTATTCCCACCAACAGTGCATAAATTTTCTCCTTTTCTCGACATCCTTGCCAACACTGGTTGTTTGTTTATATATTGATGACAGCCATTCTGACATGTGTGGGGCAAATCCAAGTAACCTCAGCAAGCTTGAGAAAGAAAAACTAAGAAAATTCATGCTACCTAATATCAAACTGTACTCCAAGGCCACAGTAATCAAAGCAATACGGTACTGGCATAAAAACAGACTTACAGATCAATGGAACAGAATAGAGAGCCTAGAAATAAGCCTAGGCCTTTATGATCAATAAATATTTGACAGAAGAGGGAAGAACATACAACCAGATCAAGACAGTCTATTTGATAAATGGTATTGGACAAATTGATCAAATACATGCAAAAATGAGGAAACTAGACCACCTCCTTACACCACACACAAAAATAAACTCAAAATGGCTTAGAGAAAAATGTAATTTTAGAAAACATAGGCAGTAAAATCTCAGACATTTCTAGTAGCAGTATTTTTTCTGATATATCTCTTTTGGCAAGGAAAATAAAAGAAATATAAACAAATGGGACTACATCAAACTAACAAACTTTTGCACAGCAAAGGAAAATGAAAAAACTTTTGCATACCATTGCCAAAATGAAAAGACAGCCCACTGAATGGCAAATATTTTCACCAATGACACATCTGATAAGGGCTTAATTTACAAAATTGATAAAGAACTTATAGAACACATACCAAAAAGATAATCCAATTAAAAATGGGCAAAGGACCTGAATAGACACTTCTCCAAAAAGGACATATGGAGGACGGACCAATAGATGAATGAAAAGATTCTCAGTGTTACTAGTCATCAGAGAAATGCAAATTGAATCCATTTTATACTTTTACAAATAACTTATAATTGAGAATTTTTAATGTTTTTGTATCAAGTGGTAAAGGCAAAATGTTTCAATGTGTGATTTAAATATATTAAAATGTGTATAAGACTATAAATCACAGAGCTGATGAAACTGTCAAGCTAAAAGCATAATGTAACAGATTAGCTAAAAATCAAAGGATCCTAATACAATTTTAAATCTCTCTTTGTGCCTAGTTTAGATCAGTGAAAACTCTATGGCCATCTACAGTCTGTAAAATGCCATCCATGTATTTATTCTTTTATTTATAAATAAGTATTTAGCATTTCTGGTGAGGCATCACATAGATTCTTGAAATGTATTGGTATACACGAAGAGCTTGAATTTATCAAAGAGTAACTGATAAAATAAGACTAATATATGAGTAAATTATACAGCATGTTAAAAGGTAATCAGGAATATTGATGGGGATGTTGGGGGACCATATGCAATTTTAAAAGGGTTGTCAGGGTCATCCTCATTAAGACGATAACAGTGGAAGAGTAAGAACGACTTGAGAGAGAAAAACCAAGATGACATCAGGGAGATATTCTAAGCAAAGGAAGGACCATGACAAAGACTCTCAGGCAAGGAGGCCAGTGTAGCTGGAGCAGCATGAGTAAGGGGAAGAAAAGTAAGAAATAGAGATGGGAAGTGACCCAGAACATATATTGTATTATTGTAAGTCATGTTAAGGACTTTGGTTTTGCTCAATTCCTTCCTCCCATTCTTTCTTAAACCTAGGAAGGGCTTTGTTCTCCCTGTTCTACCAAAAAAAAAAAAAAAAAAGTCAAAATCATCAGTGACCTCCATTTTGAAAAGTCTAACAGCCAGTTCTTAATATTCACCATACTTGACCTATAAGAAGTATTTTACACAGCTGCTCAATGTCTCCTTTTGAAATGCTTTCTTTATTTGGCTTATGGAACAATCCCCCCCGCTTCTTTATCTCCTGAACAACTCCATCAATTTCTCTAATTCTCAGTCTCAATCTCCTAATGTTGGGTACCCTAGTCTCAGGCTTTCTCCTCTTTTCTTTTTTATTTATATCCATTCCTTTAGTGATATTATCAAATCTTCTGTTTTAAATAATGTATTTACAACAGGCATTTTCTAATTACATTTCTACCCACATCTCTCTCACTCCCAAACTCCAAATTCAAGACTAGTTGACATCTCCATTTGGATTCTGATCTCAACATCTCAACCATCATATCCAAACTAAATACATTATCTTTCCCTCCAACTGTGTACTTCTGGTTACTCAAATATCATAGAGTTGTTTTGAGTTTATTTCTCTCATACTACATAGGTAATTAATCAGGAAGTATTTTTTTTAATGATTTTATCTATTTTCAGAGAGAGGAGAAGGGAGGGAGGTAATCGTCAAGGTGTGAGAAGGGCAAAGATCAGTTACCTCTTGCACACCCCCAGCTGGGGACCTGGCCTGCAACCCAGGCATGTGACCTGACTGGGAATTGAACCAGAAACCTTTTGGTTCACAGTCTGACACTCAATCCACTGAGCCACACCAGCAAAGGCTAATCATCTCAAAATATATCTAATATCCAAACAAATTTAGTACCAGACCACCATTTATTTTATCTTTCCTCAATTGTTGTAACCTCCGTATTGGTTAGCTTCCTTACTTGTCAACCAGTATTCAATGCAACACTTCTCTTTAAAAAAATAAAATTATTGTCACAAAAATGGAGCTTTGCTTTCAATTTACATGCCAGATTTAATTTGACTTTCCAGTGGACTCAGAGTTTTAAGGTCAACATGGTATAGTCGATTTTAACTTAGATACTATAATGCCACATTATTCTTGCCATATTTGTATCCTTCTTTGTCTTTAGTTGGAGAAATATTCAAAAATATTTTAAAATAATATAATTATTGTAATTTTCAATAAGACAAGCTTATCTGACAGCAACTATTTGTCTTATACAGTAGCATATCTTCCTGTGTATCTGGAAAGCTTTAATATGTCAGAATATAAAGTGGCCTGTGAAAAACCTATATAACACTAAGTGACACATAGTGGGAGGTTTATTGTTCTGGCATTATTAATTATACAAAATATGTTAACTAATTTTTATAATTGTTTCAACTTTTATCTGTCCAGACTTGTTTTCTGTCTCTTTCACTCTAAGAAAACGGAAACAAATGTTTAGACCCATTTCTTGATATGTGAGCATAGCTAGCTAAATCAAATAAAATCTTCTAATACAGATTTATTTAAAAATAGTTAAGATTGGGTCCTGGTTGCTGTGGCTCAGTGGATTGAGTGACAGCCTGCAAATCAAATGGTCACCAGTTCAATTCCCAGTCTAGGGCACATGCCTGGGTTGCGGGCCAGGTCCCCAGTAGGGGGCATGAGAGACAAGCACACATTGATATTTCTATCCCTCTCTTTCTCCCTCCCTTCCTCTGTCTAACAATAAATAGATAAAATCTTTTAAAAAATACTTAAGATTGGTTTGGGGATGAAATTGTTTATTTTTCTTTCAAAAGGTTTCAAATCAAATTGTGGTTCTTTTTCAAATGGTCTCAATTCAGTTCCATCTGCCTTTAGTCCTTTCTTCCTATGAACAGAATACTCTAACTTCAGTCTTCTGATAGTGCCTGCTCTGAAAACAAAAAATTTACATTGTGGGTATAAACGAATAAACACACATCTTATTCTATGAGCAGCTATGCAATTTCCTGGCCGACTTAAATCTGGTCTCATTTTCCTAATAGGAATTATTGATGAGGAAGCACAGCGGAAGGGTTAGGACTCTGCAGACCCACCCTTGTTCAGAACATCACATACTGTTCTGTGTTTTACCTCAGAGGCCAGTCCATTTTGGTCCCTTTGCCAAATAAGATTAATTTTACTTTTGTAACAGCTTAATTATGACCTTAATGTTTAACTTTCAGTGAACAGGCAGAGCTAGTTAGTAAGAAGTAAAAATTGCATTTTAGAAATCTTACTCTGAATACATCTAAAGTCTAGAAGAAATGCAAAATTTTTTGTTTTGTGTTTAGCACTCAGTAACTTTATGGTTCATGCTGAGAGTTTCTTTGACACAGTTACCTTCCTTTTTTCTCTCCACTAATGTTTATTTTCATCTTTTGCATCTCTCAGTCCTCCCAAATAGATCAAGATTTTCAATCATTTGTCTCTACTCAGTTTTCTGTCAATGCAGAGAAGGGAGTGGAAATCATATGAGATTGAAGATAACATTTTTGCATTCTTCTATCTGACCATATCAGAACTCATAGTTTAGTTGGTTAATTAAGATATTTTGAATAAGCAGGGCATTTTAAAACATCAATATTAAATATATACATCTTGTTTTAATATAAAGCATAAGCATATGCATTCATTTACTAATTTCGTGATGTAGAGCCAGACCAGGCCAGGCCAGTTTTTTTTTTTTTTATATTTAAGAGTATGGTCTATTAAATAAAGTTTTTAAAGATATTTTCTTTAAAGCATACCCATAACCATCTATGATTTTCATTTCAAAATTTGTTAAAAAGAATAAGAACTTAGAGATACTTTAAAAGTTGTATGAATAAATAGTACATCTAGATTTTTGAACTTTTTCTCCCAACCTTTAATAGTTATCTCAAACATATTAAATTTGACAGCAATTTTTTATTGACTTGCCCTTATCAAGATTTTTCCAAAGCATTCCAGTAGTGGAAACCACATTTTTGTATTCTGTTTATACGCATATTTCATTGGTTTGCATAACGTTAACTGAATTCTATCCTTACATTAACAACTAAAATTGCATAAACAGGCTGAAATAAAAAACACCTGACTTTCAGTGAGAACGCAGAGGTGCAGGTGAGAAGAAACGCTCAGGTACTTTAGTGAATAGCTCATTACCCTAACATTTCAGCATATTGTAAATTTCAGTGAATAAGTAGACTCTGCAGACTATGTCAATTAATCTTCTGAACTAGTGAAATGTTAGATAGATAACAATAGCTTCTCCTGGAATTTTAATGGATCCTGATGATGCCAGTCGCCTCTCTCCTCTCACCTGACCTAAAAACCCTCTCTAGTAAGGAGTTGTTTACATGCCTGAAGTTTTAGGCTGGAGTAATACACTTAAAACATTCTCAATATACTAATTTTCAACTCACTTTATCATTATCAGCAAATAAGTAGAGTATCTGAAGACAAGTAAATTATGAACAGAAAAATTGTATATTATACTAGCAGAATAAGAAATGACATATATTTGTGAAACCAATGCAATTTACCTATTAGCCCAGGAACAAAGGAGTTCTGATACCGGCATCAGTCCTTATTCATGATATGTATTTGGTTAGTTTTATGTTTTTGCATATATATTGGTAAATATTCACTTGAATTGTTTAAGTTGTGCCAGTCTTCTCATCTCGTGCTAGCACAACTCATGCCGTCTCTGTTATAAGCCTATTGATTTACTCTGTACTATTTATTTCTATAACATTAGTTTGAATTGAATTCTAGAAAAATTACAAGGATTAATGGATGTTTATTGTGTTCATTTGTTAGTGCTGCTGTAACGTAACCCAACTAAATGAATGGCTTAAACAACAGAACTAACCTCACAGTTGTGGAGGCTAGAAATCCAATATCAAGATATTGGCAGACTTGGTTCAGTGGATTGAGCGTGGGCTGTGAACCAAAGGGTCGCTGGTTCGATTCCCAGTCTGGGCACATGCCTGGGTTGTGGGCCAGGTGCTCAGTGGGGTCCACGAGAGAGGCAACCACACATTGATGTTTCTCTCCCTCTCCTTCTCTCCCTTTCCCTCTCTCTAAATAAATAAATAAAATCTTTAAAAAAAAGATATTGGTTCTTTCACAGGGCTATGAGAAAGAATATGTACCACGCCTCTCCCCCTAGCTTCAGGTGGTTGGCAATCTTTAGGATTTCTTAGCCTGTAGAAACATCACCTTCATCTCTAGAGGCCTTTGTCTTCACATGGCATTCTTTCTGCATATGTATTTGTTTCTTCACAAGTCATTCTTTTATGAGCATACCAGTCAGACTGGATTGGGAACCCACCCTACTCCAATATGACCTCATCCTGGCTTAAATATTGGGTTGGCCAAAAATTCCATTTAGTTTTTTCCATAAAATTAAAGACATATTTTTCATTTTCTTTTTTATATGATTTTTTTTAGATTTTTTTTAAATTTATTTTCATAGAGAGGAGAAGGAAGAGAGAAAGAACAATGTATGGTTGCCTCTCGTATGGCCCTCATTAGGGACCTGGCCCACAACCCAGGCATGTGCCCCGACTGGGAATCGAACCGGGACCCTCTGGTTCCCATCCCGCGCTCAATCCACTGAGCTACACCAGCCGGGCCACATTTTTCATTTTCATCAGTAACTTGATTGATTTGGACATTTTGAGCATGTCAGCTATCTCCTGCTATTGGCTTCAGTGGGGAGAGGCCAGGGGTGCTGCTAAACATCTTCCAATGCATAAGACAGCCCCAGAGCAAAGAATTTGAGGGCCATAACGTCAACAGTACCAAGAGACTTAGAAAACCACTTTCGCATGTTTGATCAGTCATAGCACCTCCTCCATATACTGCGTAAATCTTTTTTAGTGTTTCAGTTGTATTTTTACCTTTCTTGAAATAATAAAGCATAGTACACTGAAAATGTTGCATATCTTCTTCCATCTTCAATATTAAAATGGCTGCACAAAAATTCACCAATTTTGATATTTTATGCATGCTGATATGACAGCTGCCATAATACAATCTAATAAAATTGTTTCAAATGAGTTAAAACCACCTAAACACAACTAGAGACATCATGGAACAAATTAAACAAAGTTTATGGCCAACCCAATAATTGCATCTACAAAAACAGTATTTCCAAATAAGATTGCATTCTAAGGTACAGGTGACTGGGACTTCAACACATGAATTTTTTCAGGACATAATTCAACCCATTTCATTTTTATCTTTGAATACAAGAATGTGTACAGAAATTAAATAAATGCATAAATTTAACTTGAAGGGATTGTCATACACTTGTCTAACACCTTCATTGTAAATCCCATAAAAGCCCATATTGCTAAGACATAAGAATTAAAATCAAAACAATATCATGACCTAACAGATTTTTACTGGGCTGAAGAACTAGATTTTTTAAATCTAAATTCCTCATTCACAGGAATGACAGCAAGCTCTCTTTCTGATTTGTGCTTCATTTAGATTGTTTTATTTAGATACTCAAGAATCATAAATTTGAGTGAAAATATTCTATTCACTGTCACTACCTTCAAATTCTACAATCTTAATATGAATTACCCATTTTTCATAGTCTATATTTTCTTCCTATGTAGCTCTGCAAAAATAATTAAATCACAAAATTATTTTTAAAGTTTAGTAAATATGTATGGTTATTTCTGCTCTTCAAAAATGTTCATATAGAACTGACATTATTGTATTTAAAGCACAGAGTATTTCTGTGAGCATTTTAGTTGTTTCTATTTATCATCTCAGTATCTTCTACATTTCTTCTTTCATGGCTCAATATTTGTTTCCTTTCACTTTTATTTGCATCTGAAATTGCTTCATAAGAACTTTGTCACCCGGCTGGTGCGGCTCAGTGGATTGAGCGCGGACTGGGAACCAGAGGGTCCTGGTTCGATTCCCAGTCGGGGCACATGCCTGGGTTGTGGGCCAGGTCCCCAATGAGGGCCATGTGAGAGGCAACCATACATTGCTCTTTCTCCCTCCCTTCTCCTCTCTCTGAAAATAAATTTAAAAAAAAAAAAGAACTTTGTCAGTTACTCATTTTAATATTGTTTCTCTGTTATATATTTTGGAAAGTGTACTTTTTTTTATAATTATATTTTTCCAAAGTGCATTGAATAAAATGTTTATCTTTTGAAGCTGTGATGTTTATGATACACTATGCAAGGATGGGCAAAGTAGGTTCACAGTTGTAAGTATGCAAAACACAGCTTATTCTTGTTTGTTTATTAATTATTGTATTATTTATTTGTATTACAACTATAAACCTACTTTTTTCCCTACCCTTGTATTTTTTATATTTCTTGTATGGGCTTTAATAGCAAATGGGCAATAATAAGTAATGTAGGAACAAACTCATATCATATATTTGGGCTTATTTGGAAATCAATTCTATTATTTTAAATCACAAAAATAGAAATTATATCACAACTTTATTCTTTTTAAACGTTTCCTTTTAGTATTAACAGAATTACAGGTAACACATAGGGTCCCAAAGAGCACTGATTTGCATCTGTAACCCCTTTCAAAGATCAGCTCTTGCCATTATAAGTCATTCAAAAATCAAGTTAAGCCTCTTGACGTAATTAGAAATTTCAAAGAGATCTGAAGAGCATAATTTTCTGTAACATATGTCAAAACTAGTTGAGAAAAATACTATAGGAATGGAAAGGTCAAGGGCTAATCCACTCCAAAGTCACTAAAGATTATATTTAAATTGCTTTGGAAACTTCAAGGTTTTATAAGCTATCACCAAATGCCCCCCCAGAGCAAGGGGGCTCTGACTCGACAGCCGGTCTGTCCAGGGAAGGGGGAGTGTTCCTTTCTCTGTCATGCTGCGATGGACCTTTGGTTTTCAAAGTGTATTTTGTCATGCACATATTGACATGACATAAATTTAGTTACATTTAAAAAAATAAATTTATTGTGTTATAATAGAAGGACTTTTTAACCTAAAGGAGCCCATTTCAAATTGCATTTTATAAGACCATATTTGCAAAACTAATTGCTGTCATTTGCACAATGTCATCATATTAAATATTGAAAGGAAGGAGTTCCCCATTTATTCTAATATGTCACCATCACTGAAGACCTGACCAGCAAAGTAAGTAATTACCTACAGAATTAAGGCTACAACATGAGCGTATTTTCAATAAATTATCCTGATAATTATAGGGTTTTTTTTTTACTTCATTTTAGCAGCGGAAACCTATTTTAATTTAAGGCATTAAATTATAATCATTAAAACTGCTATATGGCTGCTACAGTCAAAACAGTGTTGGATAGACATATGTACATATACAATTAGAACACCACAAATAAATTGGTGGAGCAGAATAAAGTTCATAGCCTATCTGTTATGCATATGAGGTCTGTCCATAAAGTATCCAGCCATGCACTATGAAAAATAGAGACATTTATTACAAGATTGTACAGAGGACAATAACACCTCAGTCCCCTTCATAATAGGCACCTCGGGACCTCATACAGTTCTCCCAATCGCCATCAGCTGCCCTGTCATATTTTCCTGAATCTCATGTATGGTGTGAAATCTTTTCCCTTTCAAAGGTGATTTTAGCTTTGGGAAAAGCCAGAAGCCACAGGGCACCAAATCTGGGCTATAGTGGGGCTGAGTCACCTGGGTGATTTGATGTTTCGCCAAAAAACACTGCAGGAGACGTGATGCATGAGTGGGTGTGTTGTGTTGATGAAGCTGGCAATCACCAGTTGCCCAAAGCTGTGGCCTTCTGAATCGTCTGAATAATTTCTGTAGAGGAAAGTTCAAACTTACAGCAAAATTTAATGCAGATTTGTTGCTCTACTCACTCAGTCATTTTGAATATAATGGCCACACAGTACATATGCTCACTCAACAGTGTCTACCACACCCCCCCACACACATTAGTACAATGAAGTCATTGTTCACACATGCACATTCCAGTCCACTCTCCTTGGCTGCCAGGTTACATCGATGTCACGCAAACTGTTCTCATTATATTCACAACCGTTGGACTTTTTCCAGATAGACCTTGGTATAATTATGTGTTTACTACTTGATGAAAGCTGCATTTAAATTCAATGGGAAACCAGGTTTATAACGAATTATTTTATCAGAAGATATAAGTAAAAATGGACTATAAATCTATGAATGAATATGCAACCTGGGGAAACAAAAATGCCAACATGACTGGATACTACATTTACCCATTAAATTGATAATTGCATTATTTACAGTAGCCAAGACATGGAAACAACCTAAGTGTCTGTCAGTGGATGAAGGAATAAAAAAGATGTTGTATATATGTATGCCAGGGAATGTTATTCAGCCTTGAGAACGAAGAAAATATTGCCATTTATGACAATATGGATATACCTTGAGGAATTAAGCTAAGTGAAATGTTGGACAAAGAAAGACAAATGCTACATGTATTCTTACATGTGGGCTTAAAAAAGTAGAAATCGTAGAATGAGAGAGTAGAAAGGGTGGCTGCCAGAGAGGCAGAGAGGTGGGAGAAAAGGAGAAATGTTTGTAAAAGGGTACAAACCTCCCTTTGTAAGATGAATAAGTTTTGGGAATCTAACGGACAGCATGTGACTATACTTAACATCTGCTGCGGATTCTGGCCTGCAGGATCCATGGTGACCGTGATTGAATGCGTAGATAAATAACCTCACACAGAAATACGCAGGAATAGAGAACCAGGACCATGTGACTCCTCCCTTATCATCTGGGAGAGAGCCTCGAGTCTTAGGTCCAGGGGTTTTTATTGAAGATTTTGGGCACAGAGCATCAGAAGGGTCTTCATTAACTTATGCATAGATTGTAGATTCAGTGTAGGCAGTAGATGGGACCAGGAAGGTACATCAAAAGGAGAGATATGCAAATAGAAGGGCACACAGAACCGTAAACACTGGCAGGAGGAGCCCAGGCATGTATTAGCATAAGTCCTTTGATCCAGGGAGAGGAGAGGTTTTTAGCAAGAGCAAGGTTTTATTTTAAATCTCAGGAACATGTCAGCCTGATTTCCCCACAGGAAATCCTGCTTCCCCACTAGTGGGTCCATGCATGCCGGCTTGTGCTACACCAGAGACTTTGCTCCTTGACACGCGTGAAAGCACAGGGCTACACTTCCCCACTGTGGGTATATGAATTCCCCTTAAATACTGTTTTATGTGCTTGAAACCTGCTAAGAGAGTAGATTTTAAATGTTCTCACCACAAAAAATAAATGGTAATTATAGATAGGATAGAGATTTTTATCTAACACTACAGTGGTAATGCTTTTGCAATCTATAAGTATATCAAATCAATATGCTGTATATTATTTTAAACTTACATAATGATAAATGTCAATTATATTTCAACAATGCAGAAAATAACACAACATTTAAATCAGTAGACTGAGCCCTGGCTAGTGTGGCTCAGTGGATAGAGCACCATTCTAAAAACTATAGGGTTGCCTATTCAATTCCCAGTTAGGGCACATGCCTGGGTTGCAGCCCAGGTCCCCAGTAGGGGGAGCATGAGAGGCAAGCACACATTGATATTTCTATCCCTCTCTTTCTCCCTCCTTTCCCCTCTGTCTAAAAATAAAATAAAGAAAACCTTTTAAAAAATATAAAAAGGATAATATTTTTAAATAAAGAAATCAGTAGACTAAGTAAGGCAAATTGTCCCCCCAAAGTAGGTGGACCTCATCTAATCAGTTGAAGGTCTAAATAAACAAAAAGACTGGCCTTTCCTCGGGTAAGAGGGAATTCTTCTTTTCTGGTGACCATTGAACTGGGATATTGGCTTTTTTCTGCCTTCCAACTCAAACTAAAACATCAGCTATTCCTGAGGCCCCAAGCCTGCTGGCATAGGGACTGAAATAACATGATGAGCTCTCCTGGTTCTCTGCCCTTGGACTTGACTAAAACTGTACCTTCTGCCTTCCCGTGTCTCCGGCTTTCTGACTCACCCTTCAAATTTTGAGATTTGCAGGGTCTGTCTCATTAGCCAATTCCTTATTATACGTTTGTGTATCTATATATCCTATTGTTTCCGTTTCTCGGGAAAACCCTCACTAATACAACCATTTGAAAAAATAAAGCAAGAGTGATTAACTATAAATCAAATTTTTATGATCACATTTGTTATGATCAAAGAAGTGGATGCATTCTGGATAGGATACACAGGAAACTTTAAAGTTCATTACATTGCTCTATTGATTCACTGGGGTGGTGAACTTCAAGAATGCTCACCTTTAAACATCTGCTTTTATCATGCATCATTTTTATGTGTATGTTTCATAATAAATTTTGAATTAAAAAGGTTGCAATGCTGAAAAGTAAAACTATTGATAATAAAAGTGTTGGTGAGGTGGAAGAGATTGATAATCTTAAAAATTACTGATGTAAGTATGTATAGTTTACTAACCTAATTTTGGAAATATATTTAGTACTCTAGTAAAATGTAAAATATGAACACATTTGACAAAGCAGAACTACTTCCAATACGTTGCCCTTCTGAAATAAATGCAACAGCAAATAACAATATATTACAACAGTATTTCTTGCAACATTAATTAAAGTGACAAAAACGATGTAGAAACAGTACTGGCCATTATTAAAAACCTTAATATTATTTAATATCTATATTTGCAGCCACTGCCTATTTTTGAAACACAATTTAGGTCTATAGATACTGACCTGAAATGCAAGGAGTTACAAGATATTGTTTAGAGAAGAAAAGAGAAGTTGTTTTGCAATGTGCGCAGTGAGACGCCATTTTGTAAGAACCAGGCGAAGGGAGGCAACCTATAACGGTGTGTGTAACTATAATGTAAGGCCAGGTTCATGTTACCTCAGTTTTATTTAAGTCAAATCAAATATAAAAAGATCTGAACATCTGGATTGGTTTAGCACTCTATATTGCTGTCATGTAGGCATTTTGTTTAAGTATTTAATGTTCTAGACAGGAGAAACATAGGAGTAAATGATTTTCTTTGGGTATACTGATTTTAAAAAAGAAACTTCAAATTTTAAAATAGGTCCTGGGTGACTACAGGTGCTTCCTAAATTCCAGCTCCTCTACTAGCATCCAGAAAGACTGTGCACTTTCTTCAACATCTCTGACCAGCAGGTAAGCGATGGAGTACGAGAGAGGTACAGCTGTTTGAGTTACATTACCAGTTCTTGGCCTCCTTTCAATTCCTAAGATCCCTGGCTCAGCTTAGAAAAGGTATGTATCCTATATACATTATACATATGTGTGTATGTTATATATGTTTTATAATGTATATAATTATTATACTATACATAACATTATACGTATAATGTTATACGCTGTGTAACTATATGGCAGCCTCTTCCAAAGCTGCCATAACAAATTACCACAGACTAGGTGGCTTAAACAACAGGAATTTATTTTCTCATAATTCTGGAGGCTTAAATGTCCAAGATCATTTGTTGAAATAAAAAGTACAGTGTGATGCTGAGGTAAAAAGTTGTACCCTAACCCATGACACCAAAGGAAAAATAAGATGCACAGTACATAGACTTTGGAAATCCAAGTTTGGAAAGGGCCAACACTATTCAATTATTTTTCTTACCTTCACTTCTTTCATCTTCATCTTATTATTTCGCCCATATGTGGTGTGAATGGATAGAATGTTTGCTACAAATGGTTGTAGATTTACAGTCCTAGAAAAATTGAAATGTGTACCAGGAGGCCAAGTCATTTAGGAACCAGGAGACATCTCTTCCTGGATCATGTTTTATTACTTAGGATTAGGCCATGATGATACTAAACTATTTAACATGTCCCTAGACCCCCAAGGAAAGTGGAAACTTGCTTAAATGTTCATGAATCAACCACACTAATAAGGAGTTAAAGTGCTTTGGAAAATCTACTGGGAAATCCCCACTGAAGATAGTTATGAGAAAAAAATTCCATGGCAGGAAAGGATTTGTGACAGGTACACATGACAGATCATTTTCCCTAAAGAAATCTTTCTAGAAAGCAGAAAGTTTACCTTGAGCAAGAAAATATAGTAAAAAGAACACTAGACAGAGACTTGCAGCATATGGCAATTTATATTACAAGTCATGCAAACTCAGTAGGCCTGATATCACTCCAAGGGGACAAAATTGGTTCTTGGGGAGAGTGAAAAACATTTAGACACTTAACAGTGGTTTGCAGCCTTCCAAAGGACCTCAGTGCATATGCAGAAATACGGTGTATTTGCAGCATGACAATTTCATGGGGTGGGGGTGAGGGCAATTATCTACAATAGTTCCTTAGGGAAGTGATTATTTTTATACTTTTTCAATGTTTTTATCCTCACCTGAAGACATTTTTTCATTGCTTTTATAGAGAGAGGAAGGGAGAGAGAGAAACATTGATGTGAGAGCGTAGCATTGACTGGTTGCCTCCCATATGCATGTGGATCTGGATAGCTGTGCAGACAGGGATCAGATAGGGATTGACATGCCCACACCACACCAGGGGTCAAACCTACAACCTAGGTATGTGTCGTGACTGGGAATCAAACCCTCAACCTTTCAATTATGGGGTGATGCTCCAACCAAATGAGCCACTCAGCCATGGCAGGAGGTAATTATTTTTAAAAACAAATTACTGTTGTTGATAAACTATAAGATGGATATATAGAGATATAGACCAAAAGAAAGCTGAGCCTACCTGCTCCAGGGGGCTTGGTAAGGAAACTTGGCTAAAACACCCCTCATGTATAGCAAATTTCCAACCCAGTGACCTCCAAAGCACTCCCCGAACTTTGGGTTGATACAAGGCTTATATTGTCACGGCCTCCTCTACCTCCTGAGTTCTTGTTTTATTGTTTTAGTCTCTGTTCACCCCTATATGAACCAAAATGTGGAACAGAGGCACTTCACAAGATTCTACAAAATATTAACATGTTAAAATATGCACAAATCACTTATGATAGAGTTGGTAGATTTTACTCCAAAGGTGGGTGTGATAGAGTCACAGAGTTCAGTGGATGATAAGGCACATTACAGTACAATTCAGATATTTATGTTCTTCAAAACCCTTCTTGGCCATCCCACAGTTAGGATGTCCATTCATCACAGAGCACCAGAAATGTTTTCCTTTCCTTTTCTCTCCTTGTGTACCATGCATGCTGAACCCCACCCCAGTCCTGTCCCCAAACACACACAAAACTTCTCTTCTCTGGAACATTAGAAGCAAATGATCTCTTGGTAACATTTCTTATTTTTTGAGACTTTAACTCCTGGCTTAATGTCCATGATGATTCATTTTATGTGTCAAGTTGGCTGAGCTAAGAGATGTCCAGATAGCTGGTAAACACATTATTTCTGGGTGTGCCTGCTAGAGCATTCCTGGAAGAAATTACCACTTCAATCCATAGACTGAGTAAGATCACCTAATTAATTGAGGACCTGAATAGAAGAAAAAATTAAGGGAAGGGAAATTTTGCTACATATTTAAGCTAGGGCATCTACCGTGTCCTGCCCTTGAAACCAGTGCTACCCTCCCTGGTTCTCAAGCCTTCTGGCTCTAACTGATACACCATTGCCCTTACCCCCCAACCCTGAAGCAAATTCGGGTTTGCTCTGGAACTCTACCACCGGCTTTCCTTGGCTTCCAGCTTGCAGATAGCAGATCCTGGCACTTCTCAGTGTCCATGATCACATGCACCAATCCCTCACAATAAATCTCCTTCTATCTCTAGTAAGCAATGTTAAAAAGAGTGAGACTAATTTTATATCCCCCTTTTAGAGCAAATCTTCTGGACTCTCTCTCTCTTTCTATTTCTATTTTCTATGTCTCTTTATTTTCTATATTCTCTTTCTATTTTCTCTCAATAACACATGCCTACTAGTTGATAGCCCCACAACACCAAAACTGCTTCTGTTAAAGTCACTAATAAATTCCACATTGTTAAATCCAATGATCCATTCTGTTCTCAACTTATTTTTCCTGTCTGAGAATTACTCCTGTTTTTTCATTTTGGGGAGTTTTGTTTGTTTGTTTGTTTGTTTGTTTGTTTGTTTGTTTGTTTTACTCCTGTTGTTTTGATTGATTACATGGTTGGCTGTTACTTTCATTTGAACCAATTTCTTCAATTCCCTTGTGACAAACTATGCATTGTTTCTTGTTTGACCTTTGCTGATACTGCTTCTTTTTAAAGATTGGATGGCCCCAGACTCAGTCCATGAGTCTTTAATTCTTCCTGTTAATGGAGAATTCACTCTGTTAATGGTCTCAATATGTCTCATGGTTTTAAGTGCCATCTACATATTAATGACTCTTAAATTTTATCTCCAGCTCAGATCTTTTTCTTCATCTCTAAATTCTTACAGCCAACTGAGTGCTCAACTCCACAATTGGAATATCTAATTGAAATCTTAAGTTAAACTTGTCCCGAAATGAACTCAATCATTTCTCCAAAAATCTGTTTCTCCTACAGTCTTCCCAATTGCGTACATGGCCTTTCTATACTTCTAATTGCTCAGGGAAATAAGATATCATCCTTGATTCTTCTCTTTTATTCACACTCCCTACGTTATCCATTTTTGCCTACTTCTGAAATCAATCCAAAACAACCATTTCTCACTATCTCCACTGTTACCTAACTAGTCTAAACCAAAGTCATCTCTCCATACTCTGGTTTCTCTTCAGGCCAAATAAATCGTTCACCTTTTACCAAAGTCATCTGTCATTTGCATTATCACAATAGCCTCCACACTGGTCTTCGTTCTTCCATACTCTTTCCTTCACACCCTTCCCCCAGCAAAATCTGTTCTCAGCATATTAGCCAAATATGCATGTTAAAATTAAATTCAATCATGTCACTCTCTTCAAAATCTTCAAAGTTTTCCCAGGCTTTAGGTATAACCTTAAACCTTAGCAATGATAAGTCACCTGCCTCACTTCCATGATTTCATCTGCTCCCACTCTGCCTTGTTCACTTCATTCCAGCCCACTTGCCAATTAATTTTTCTTTTCTTTCTTATCATTTGCCATCCTTGTGCCTAGAATATATCTCTTCCTCTCACAACATCCCTAAGGCTTTTTCCAAAAATCTCAAAGTTCACCTTCTCAGTGATACTTTCCTGATTACCATGTTCAAAGACATGATTCTCTATCATTCCTGCTCCCCTTGCAGTTTTTGTCTTGGTCTCTTGTTTTAGCTTTCTCTTTAAGAGTTTCATCCATATAAAATACTATCTGAGTATACTTTACTACTTTGGATTTTTTACTGCCTGTGTGTGCTGGGGAGTATCATCTACAAGGAAAAAAAAATATTTTTGTTGGTTTTGTTCTCCATCGAGAGGTCTCAATTCCCAAGGGAGGGATGCTTCCATGAGGAAACACAGCAAAGTGACCACCCAGCCACTCTGGGCAACTCAAGCCTTGGCAACAGCAGGAAAGGAAGGGAGTCACTGGGCTGCTGGGATGATTGATCCTGGCTGCCAAGGGGAAACTGAGCTACTACTCCACAATGCAAGTAAGGAAGGTTAAGTCTGGTATACAGATCCTTCAGGATGTCCGTATTACTATGCCCTGTGATTAAGGGCAATGGAAAACTACAACAACCCAATCCAAGAAGGACTAATAATGATCCAGTATTTTTAGGAATGAAGGTTTTGGTCATTCCACTGGATAAAAAGCCACAACCAGCAGAGGTATTTGATAAAGGCAAAGTAGCAGAAGGAATTTATATAAAGCAGCTATAGTCATAAAGCCAGTTACAGAAAGGAGAACTGTAATTATCATGGATATGTCCTCCTTATTTTGTTATGAATATGCCTGTGAGCATATGTACATATATTAAGCAAATATCTTTGTTTTCTTTTCTCTCTTATTCCTTTATCATATAACAAAATGTGTTGACTTTGTATCAGTATTTAAGTTTGGTTAATTTTATATCAAAGATTTCATGTTATGGGATATCAGAGAACAGTAAACATCATTCGAAGAGTTTACCTTCTCTTCTAGGAAGAGATTACTCTTTTTTTTTTTGGCCATATGAAGAATTGTTGTATCATATCAAGCAGAAATATGACCTTTTTATTGTCTTTATTTGGAGATTAAGTATTGTTTATGGAAATGCGAATGTGGAGTTGGCGAGGGCTGGACCTGTGATGGTTAATTTTATATATTAACTTGACTGAACTAAGGGATAACCAGTTAGCTGGTGAAACATTATTTCTGGATGTGTCTGAGAGAGTGTTTCTGAAAGAGATCAGTATTTGAGTGAGTAAACTGAGTAAAGGAGATTGCACCAATGCAAGTAGGCACCATTTAATACCTTGAAGGCCCAACTGGAACAAAAAGATAGAGAAACCGTTAATTCTTTCTCTTCCTGAGCTGGGATATCCATCTTCTCGTGCCTTTGGACATTGAAGTTTATAGTTCTCAGGCCTTCAGATTCAGGATTTATACCAGCAGCCTCCACCTGGTTCTCAGGTCAAAAAAACCTGGACTGAATTACATCACCAGGTTTGCTGGTTCTCAGCTTGCAGAAGGTCGATAGTGGGACTTGTCAGGCTTTATAACCACATGACCAAATGATTCCGCTGGTTTCTACATTAAATTAATCTCTCTCTCTCTCTCTCTCTCTATCTATCTATCTCTCTCTCTATATACACACACACACACACACACACACACACGTATATGTATGTGTGTATTCTACACACGCATGTTTATGCTATACACACACTATTATTCTTGTTTCTCTTGAGAACCCTGACTAATATGTATGGCTAGGTAGCAAAGGACCTCAAAGCTTAGTGGTATAAAATAACTATTTACTACACTTACTGACTCTATACATCAGGAATTGAAGCAAGACATAGGAGAGATGACTTGTCTGTCTTCAGAAATGTCCAGCCTCATGTAGAGGTCCTAAAGGCTAGCAGCTAGAATTGTCTGAAAAGGTATCCGTCTAGCTGTCAACTGAGAGACTCAGGTCCACACTCCATGGATCTTTCCATGTGATCTCTACATAAAAGTTACTTAGAGCTTCCTCAGGGTGGTGGCTGGCTTCCCAAGAGTAAGCATACCGTAAAGAGCAAACCAGGTTGAAGCTGTATCCTTTTTATGGCCTAACATCAGAGGTCACCAAGCATCACTTCCACTGGCTCTATTGGTGGGAGCAATCATAAAACTCCCGCCCAGTTTCAAATAAGGGAACATGCAATTCCCTTTCAATAAAGGGAACCTCTTTGCGAAGGAATGTCAAAGTTCATTGAAAGAAGAGCAGGTGAGATGATAAGTGCTATTGTGGTCATTTTGGAGCATACACTCAGCCACATTTACATTCTAATTTTCTGTGATTCAAGGTGGGATTCACACATGTGTAATGTTAGACCTGCTCTAACAACAATGACATGTATACATATACAACTATGTGTGTGTGTGTGTGTGTATTTGTGTAGATAGGTTGATGTGGCGGTTCCTGACACAGAGTTCCTAAAATCCTTGCAATTTCCAGAGAAGAGCATCTTTTGTTCTCAGGCCCCCAGAAAACTTCAGGATGGGACATAGTCACCAGAAAGACCAAACCTCAACTGGAAGCCTGGATCTTTCATACCCATCCCCCACAAGCTCTGGGAAGGGGACAGTGATGAAGATTGAGTTAATAATCAATCAGGCTTACATGACAAAATCTCCACAAAACCTCCTAAATGACAGGGTTTGGCAAAGTCTGGGCTGGTGAACACACAGAGGTGCTGAGAGGGTGGCATGCTGGGAGAGAGCCTGGACACTCCACGACACTTCCCCTATACTTTGCCATATGCATCTTTTGCATTGGCTATTTTGAGTTTCATTCTTTATAGTATACCAATAAGCTAATTAAAGCTCTTTCCTGAGTTCCATGTGCCATTCTTGCCAATTATTGAACCTGAAAAGGGCTTATGGGGAAGCCAATTTGTAGCCATTTAGTCAGAAATGCAGAAGGCTCTGGACTTGCTACTGTCATCTGAATATCAGAACTCAGTTGAACTTTCGGACATACCAATGTTGTCTGGAGAATTGGAGGATTAGTTTTTGGTATTGGAAAGCACTGCAGAGTAGGAAAAGCACTATTATAGAAAATCTTATTGTAAAACCATTTTATAACTCATTTACCAACATTCTCTGTCTGCTATATAAACAACAGATAGTCATCCACTCAAACCTATAAAACTTTATTTGGAGATCCCCAGTTATTATAAAGGTATTTTTCAGAATGAGCACATAGAAATTAGTCACATGATGGCTATCATATCATCTGTAATCAATTTATTTTAATAAGATTACCATCTACAGTTCTCTAATCTATAGCCTCTCTATAATGAATGTCCTACTCTACTGTCCCCTCTGGACCCGTCAGCTAAACTCAGCTTTAACCTATAACTTATCACAGTGGTCCAGACATATGAGGTCTGCCTGGAAAAAGTCCAACCATTGTTAATATAATGAGAATGGCTTGCGTGACATCGGTGTAAGCTAGCAGCCAAGGAGAGTGGACTGGAAGGAGTTTGTGTGTACTAGTTGGAGGGTGTGGTAGATGCTGTTGAGTGAGCATGTGTACTGTGTGGCTATCCCATTCAAAATGACTGAGCAAATAGAGCAACAATTCTGCATCAAAATTGCCTTAAGCTTGAACATTCTTCCATGGAAATTATTCAGGTGATTCAGAAAACCACATCTAAGGGCAACTGGTGATTGGCAGCTTCATCACAAAAACATACCTGCTCATGCATCACATCTCCTGCAGAGTTTTGGGTGAAATGTCAATTTATCCAGGTGACTCAGCACCCCTACAGCCCAGTTTTGGCACTC
The DNA here is from genome assembly GCA_004026765.1 of Micronycteris hirsuta. Lineage (NCBI taxonomy): Eukaryota > Metazoa > Chordata > Mammalia > Chiroptera > Phyllostomidae > Micronycteris > Micronycteris hirsuta. The sequence goes on from PVJI01004045.1 coordinate 52,590, forward strand.
TGTGGCTTCTGGCTTTACCCAAAACTAAAATCTCATGATGACCATCCATGAGATTCAGGAAAATATGACAGGACAGCTGATAGCAATTGGGAGAACTGCGTGAGGTCCCAAGGTGCCTACTTTGAAGGGGACTGAGATGTCATTGTTATATGTACAATGTTTCTTGTATCTTGTATCTTCTTTCATAAATGTTCCTATTTTTCATATTACATGGCTGGACACCTTCTGGACAGACCTTGTCATAATCTGACCAGAGCCTGCCATGTTATAGAATCTTAGTAAATAGGTTGAGTGAATACTGTAATTGTTACAACAACTTTTTGAGGTATGCATTATCATTTGTTTTATAAGTGAAAAAAAGAGTATGTGAGTATATTTAATTTTGTTATACTTTAGTTAGTTAGTAAGAGCCAAATTAGCCTCTAAGAACTCTCTTAATTTTCTTTAAGACCAGGATGCCCCTCTTGGGCTTATCGTTCTTGATCTGCGAAGCATCAGGGTTCTCTGCCCTCTTGAGCCTGCAGTATTCTCCTCGCTCTGTCCAATGACACATGGCCATGGTTATTGTAAACTCGTTGGGATGAACGTTAAAACAACCTTCAACAGGGATAGTGTGATATGACCTCACCGCCACATGTAGGAGGAGAATATCAAATATAGGATATAAACCTTAGGATAGACTAGGAACAGTCTGTTTTTCAAAATATTACCCCCAAAATTAGAGAATCAGATAATCATATTCTAAGAAAAGGAAAGACACTGGCCATTTAAACCCACCACCCCCAGAAATGAATAAGTAAATTACCAAAACTAAAAATTCCAAAATTAGGTTTATCTGGCAAAGCAGAAGTCAATCGAAAGTCATAAATATTAATCATGTTATCAGGTGTGTATATAAAAAGATAGATAGGCTCTGACTCCCCTTTATAATTACAACATTTAATGGTTCCATAAAATAAGTAAAAATATAGCCCTGGCTGGTGTAGCACAGTGGATTGAGTGCCAGCCTGCAAACCAAAGGGTCACTGGTTTGATTCCCAGTCAGGGCACAAGCCTGGGTTGTGGGCCAGGTCCCCAGTAGGGGGTGTGCAAGACACAACCACACACTGATATTTTTCTCCCTCTCTTTCTCCTCCCTGCCCCTCTCTAAAAATGAATAAATAAAATCTTTTTAAAAATATGTAAAAATATGAGTATAATAAAGGCAAAGTTAGATAAGTGCCATAAGAAAGGCGCAAGTGTTATGGAGAGTTGAAGAGAAGGTCATTGCCAAGCAAATCACAACATAGAAACTAGAACAATAAAATAATATAGAAGGAATTTTGTTAACCAAAGAGCAGACATTTCGTACTGCCTCTGGGGCAGTTGTTCACTGGTGGGGCAGCCTTCAAAGGCAGCATAACACTAAACAGAAGCAAGGCCAATATTAAGCGAATTGGTTGGCTGAAACAGTTTTCTGCTCCTGAGTCTATAATTTAAAGTCATTATTATGCCTTTGAGGCTAATCCTACTAGAACAAATCTAGGGGCTGTGAGCAGAGGACAAGTAGAAAAGGAACGAAAGAGCAGCAGAAACTTCTGGTAAACAAATTCTGAAACTTAGTATTTAGGTAATCTCTTGGGAATCAAATTCCAGCCATCATAGGTATTTTATGACTGTAATATATTAAATTTACTTATATGAGTAGCAGCACAGGTGTGTCTTAAACTAGACAAAATAGAAATAACCTCCTAATAGTCATAAGGAGGTGAAAGAATGCTGGCTTTTTTTTTTTTTTCTGGTTACATAATGGAAATGCACCTAAGGCCTGGAAACCCTTAAGAGTATTGAATAAGAATCAGGTAACAACAACAAACTGCACTATGTCGTTTTATTTATAAGTACAGCTTAAATTTTGTGACCATTTATTGTCTTCTAACCTGATTTTTAAGAAATAATTCTTTCTATTTCTTTAGTTATTTAAATATTCTTTTGAATAAAGAGACTAATATGTTACAAGTTTCTATGGGACATAAGATCTGATGATTATAAAGTTTTGATAAAGGCAGTTTTCTTTTATTTTCCAAATAAAAAAAAATAAGGTCACTTTAAACTACTAATCATATTGACATTGATCCTCATTTTGTTTATTTAAGAAAAGATGAAAGCTTGGTTCCTCCAGGCCTGTGACATCGTCGACAGACTTTTCAGCACTCTGATAAATTGATGGCTATTCAGTGGGAACCACAAAATACTCAAGTGGCTGACAGTAGACATCTCAATGATTTACTCACAGCATCTGCCTTCCCACTCCACAGGCTCCACTCAGCAATCAGCTTCTCATAAAAAGGTGCTCCTCCCAAGTCCCTTCTCTTGTGCAAGTCGATATTGAGACTGCCCCTCAAATTCGTATTGAAAGAGTGTGTCTCCCAAGAGAATTGCCATGAATAAATTTACTTTTCTTAATCATATCACATTTAGCCAGGTAGTTAATAGGAAAAAGGGGAGCCCTGGCCGGTGTAGCTCAGTGGATTGAGCGCTGGCTGCAAACCAAAGGGTCATCTGTTCGATTCCCAGTCAGGGCACATGCCTGGGTTGCGGGCCAGGTCCCAGTGAGGGCCATGTGAGAGGCAACCACACATTGATGTTTCTCTCCCTCTCTTTCTCCCTCCATTCCTTTCTGTCTAAAAATAAAATAAATAAAATCTTTTTTTAAAAAAAAAAGGCAGGGGAGATGAAGAAAGAATGATAAAAGAAAAAAGAAATCTACAAAAATAATCGCAGGATCCTTAACCCTTAGTATCTCATAACCAGTGTAAATTCCTTTACTGTCATTTTACTTTTTTAAGAGCAATCTTCCAGAATGAGTGTCTGTGAGCATAACCTTGAAGTTCTGATATTTACTTGTAAGACAGACAATTGTGAGACGCTGAATATAATTACTTTCTATCACCTCAGGGAAACTAAGAAGATACATGTGAGCACATGTGTGTGCCAAAGTTCAATGAGCTAATTATGGTTTAATAAAGAAAAAAACATCTCAGATTTCCATCTATCATAAGGATTAAAATTAATAAAGCCATAGATTATAAGTAAGCATTATAGCAATTATTCTATAATAAAAATAATTAGTCCTCTATATATAAATGACCAGCTTAATTATTTAATAATAATCACAATAAGGATCAGGCTCCAACTCTACTTTAAAGTCTCTAAAAGCTGTGTCTGCTTGGATACATTCATGCTTCAGAGACACAATACGTTTTCCAAAGACATAGCATAATGAAAACAAAAGCAAGTTTAGAGCTGTTTAGAAGAAACAATGCTTTGATTATTTTTGAGGTTGTAGCAAACTAGCTGGCACAAAATTAAACATCTTAAACACTTGGAATGCAAAGAGCTCGCCCGTAAATCTTTCCATTGTGGTGTTATGTAGTACCTGACATCAAGCTGTGCTTAGCCTCTAATTCCATCATGTGCCAACCAGGTAGCAAGACACAAGTTTTCTTCTCTTCCCTAAGAGAGCCCAGTACAGCACCAAGGCCAGAACCACCAATTCCAGAACCTGGGCTGTGAACCTAGCTCTGTAATTTACGTGCTGAGTAACATTCAGCAGATTATTTTACCTCTTTGTCCTCAGTTTCCTCGCTTGTAAAATGAAAATAATTTACTCAATTGATAGGTTGTAATAAATGACTAAATATATGGGAAGCCTTTGAACCGGACCTGGCACATCATTTGAGCTAGATAAGCAGTAGCTATCCTTACTATCCCCAGATCCGGCTGCGGGAAAACACATCCTGCACGTCATTGCGTCATGCACGCGAGTGCACAGTATTTCGTCTCTCTGAAGCAGTTTCATCTCTCCTTTTACCTCTCTTGCTGGACTTTTTTCTTGCAGCCTTTCTCTGAGTGCTCAATTACTCCTTTTTTTTTTTTCTTCTTCTTCTGTCCTCATGAGGCACCACAGCCTCCTGCGTCTAGAATCATGTCCCACACTGATCACCACTGTACATCATTCTGTTTCTTTCGTCAAAAAACAGCTTTGTCTCCGCTTCTCCACACTGAGATCCCCTCACCTTCACTTAGTATTGTCTTCACACACATGAAAGTGTAATTACTGTAAATACCAAATGGATTTTCTTTCAGTCAAAATTATTTTAGACAAAAGATTTTTTATAAAGCAGTATCCGTACTCTGTAAAAGGAGTAGAGAATTATAAATTACTTTTTTTGATAATATAGTCAATATTTGCTACCATTAATGTGATGCATAATGTATTTTCATAAATAACTTTCACGTTCCAGTAACTTGACATCATTGACAGAAAAATTGAATATATGAAAACATTAGCAAGTGTTTGTTTAGAGTGGAGCACTAGAAATGATCTTATTTACCTGTTTAGGCTCCTTTGTACATAAAAATAATGATTGTAATCTTCAGTTAAGTTTCATGTCCAGATGCCACTAGGTAAAAATGTATGAGCAGGTGTTCTTTAATCAGAATTTTACCAAAACTAAAACAAGATGATGTAAATACATATATTTATACAAATTTATTTAGAAAGTAGTATTTGATGGTATTTAGACAGAGAGATAAATAAGGTAAACTAGAAATAGAAAAAAATATATACTCATTCTCGCAAAAATTTTCAATCCTTCTCAATTCAGGAAACAATGAAAATTCAGAATACCTAGCTAGATGAATGGAAAGAAAATAATTGTTGTCATTACAGAATCTTTTTTCATTGTTCTCTTCACTCTTTGCGGGGTACGAGTCTGAAAGGAATGGCCACTTGCTTCCTATTGGGGAATTTAAAGCCAGCTGTAAAAAAAAAAATCCTCAGTCACTCCCCCATACCACTCCACCCACTACACTCTCCCACTCAGCTGCGCACATAGTCGTTCTCAATTCAAGGTTAATTTGAGAGTTTCCATCACCTCAATTTTTATTGGCTCAGTAATCTTTGCATTTACTTACACAGGTCAGGGGCTTCTGCTTCTAACACAATCTGAAAATGTCTTAGCTAATTACCAGTTTCTAGGACAATGAGTCTCTGTGTAGGGCTGAATGAAGCTGTCTCACATTTTCTCTTTCCAAAGCTTTGTTCTACTCTTTGTGTATTTACTGAAACAGTATAAGCTAGAGATAGGGAGAGGATATCATCTTGAAAATTATTATGCAAAATTTCCCAGGTGGAGAGACCAAAGAAAGAAGCCGACAGCTCCATCGTTACATCGAAAGCCTATTAAGGGAGCTCACATAGGAGGTGTGTCTCGGGCAGCAACAGGATGTGGATATTCTCTGCTCCAAGTGGTTGGCATTAAGGGGTTATACAGGACATGGCAGGATGACTAGAGGTACTGGGGTGTTACTCACTCCTGATAAAGGGAAACCACTTTACGTGCATGCCCAGGGCAGGGGAAGGGCCTGTTCCGGAAATCAGCCTGCCTGGGCACGTGGGAGGGGTCCACCAGAGTCTCCGATCAGATGTACAGGAAGCAATCTCTCTTCTGGCCCAGATCTAGCCATATCTGGCTCAAGGGTTTGACGGGGGTCACCTCGTGGAACAGTGTCTCTTCCAAAAACAGGGGGGTAGTAGGCGAATACACTCAACATTGAGACAGAACCATTAAATCTGTGAGAATTTACATCACATTCAAACACCCTGCTCCTTCAGCTATAGAGGTTCAACTTGCAGCGGGAGGTCCCAGCTTGGCAGACACATATAACCATCACAGGTGTCTGGACCACAGTGTTCCACACGAGGATTCTCTTGGGGTTCACTAGGAATCAGTAAGCATGAAGAAAGGTGAGACTCCCTGTGAAGTACGGGAAGGAAGATGCTACCCCCCGACAAAGAGCCATGGTCGTGGGCGGGTGTGGGTGGGAGAGCTGTATCTGTGGCTCAGAGTGGCTTCTGGTCCAGTCTTCATGCCTTATTCTTAGGTGATAGCCAAACATGAGTTAGATAATAGACAAAAAACGTCTAAAAAATGGTTCTTCACTTAAGGTTCTGGGTGAATCATATGGTATCCAGTGGTGGTATCAATGTCTGGTGGGATAATGAGACGTAGCACTGACAGGTCTGCGGTGGTGTCCCTGCAGTCCAAACACGGTTCATGGGACGGCTGCAGCCTCTGGTGCCACTATTACCATAAGGAGCCAGACAGGTGGAGCGGGCATTGTCACAGATTGTCACGGATGCCATTTCTTCTGAGCGTAAAAGAAAGAGAGGAGATGGAGGGAGGGAGGAAACAAAGAAGAGAAAAAAGAACATTCTACAAAACCAACAAAAAAGGCTATGTGAAAAGTAAACAATATTGTTATGTGCAAAAAAGAGATAAACTCCATTACTTATAAAGAATTTCAGTAGTAATTTCCTGTTACTACTTTCCCAATGTTGCAAGATTTTGCTGTAAAAGTTAATTCTGACTGTCACCAAAAAAGGAAACAGAATGCAAATTAGAGAACTTAAGGCTGATTCAAAATATTTCACCTTAAATGTCTTTTTCTTCCTTAAATTAGCTTGCTCTCTTGAATGCATTATTTTTTTAAAGGAAAAAAGGGCAAAAGAAAAAGGAAAAACTGTCTTAATTTTCCTTTATTTTCTCTTTCCAGAAGAGAATTGCTATTTTCAGGAGCATTTTCCTTGGAGAGTCATGAATCACTCCGGCCTGCTCCAAAGGGGAGCTCCCATGACATTCTTTGTGCCCTAGCAATAATATTATAAATATTTGTTGGCACAAACACATGTGCAAGTAATTCAGTATCCTAAAATCTCTCATTTCCATACATTCACATCATTATATAGTTCATGGTCTGATTTGAATATAATTAATGTATTTGGTAAAAATTAGAAGTAAAGATGTAACAAGAATAATTATATTTTCAAATGCACTAGAAATTAAATTAATAGACCAAAATCTCAGTTTTCTCTAAGTCATAATAATGTGGATTTTAAGACTAAAGAAATTCAAGTTTTATGATACATGTTAATATTTTTATAAAAAGTTATAAACATTTATAAAATTGAATTAAGCATTTTGCAAATAATAAAAATTCTTTGCACATGTGTAATCTTCACTAAAACTTTAGTTTTTTTCTACTAATATCAAAATAAACCACAAAATAATGTTGAGCCTGAATAACTTTTCAATTTGATTTATAAAATTAAATAGTTCATAATATATTTTAATATTAATCACCTAAAGAGAAGATTGTTGTACTATATATACTATGTAGAAAGTATACTAATAAGCAGGATTCTACGTATGCCCTTCTGGTACACACAAGGCGAAATCCCCCAGAATGCTGGGTTCTCACATTTAAGTTAACCCACGTGGCTGGTGCAGGTGTTCTCCATTGACAGGAAGAGTTGATTATTCCCTTGATTAAAGGAATGAATGGGTATCAGTCTATTTCTCTCATGATATGAGAAATAAAAAATTAGAAATCCTACAACTTCATAGTTGCAATATCTATAAACCAAATTTAATGCACACAAATATTTATTGGAAGCTTCTGTGTACTGAGGATGGTATTATAGAATATAGAGGCATAAACGGGAATATAATAATTCCCTTCCTTGCAAAGAATCACTAGACAGGCACTAATATAATTATTAAATAAGGAACAACCATATAAAGGCCATAACAGAACGGCCAAAGGCAAGTCAGCAGTCTGGATATGAAAATATGTACATTAATTTTAAATTTGACTCTCAATAGATTTTGTTCCTTTTCTTTCTAATCTTCTATGTTCTTATTCCTATTTCCAGAGAAATTAAAAATATAATATTCACCTGTTACTTCACTTGGTAAAGGTTAGGCAAGGTCTTTAAAGGGAAAAATAGAAGCACTGAAGATTTGGGTCTATTATTGTGATATGTATAAAATACATTGTGTTCTTCATTTTTTCCATAATGTAATATCAACAAATACAAAAGACAATACTGACTGCATTATGGAGGATATATGAAATTGTATACTAATCAACAAAATAACTTTCTTGAGTAAATAACGTATAATGAACTATGCTTCTCCCCAGATTAGGAGGGAGGATGCATGCATTAAAAGAAAGGCCTGGTTTGTCCTGCTTGCCATTAATCAATAACAGGGTTTTTTTTTTTTTTTTTTTGCTTTTGTTTTTTAAGCTTATCACAGGAACTGGCTCTTCTAGATCCTGCTTGGGTCTACAATGGCCTGACCACAAGAACTTGGCTTCTGCCAAGAACCTTAAAGAAACTGACCAGAATTCTGACTTCACATCCACCCCTTTCCATGTACATCCACACTTCCGCGTGTCTTTGAGAACATGTGTATTAAAACTGGGAGAGTAAAACAATGAAGGGCTTAGGATGGAAGAAGCAACAGGAGAGAGACTAGGCAGTGCAGCTCTGGCTCCCTAGAAACGTTATGGCAAAGAAGTGAGCCAAGGAGGGCTTGCTGTCAGCTCAATGGAGAGTCAGAGAAAAAGGGACCTTGGGCACAGGTATGGGGGTTAGCCTGGGATGAGCTGCCGCTGCCCGTTGCTCCTGGTTGCAAGTCTTGTGGGGACCTCTAGAGTTTAGGAGATGCGTGGCTGTGGGGGAGGAAGAGGGGGAAGGTAAAGGCAGGGGCATGTTCCCAGGAAGGACAGTGCATGCTGGGTCCTTTGTCTTGAGGATTTTAACAGATGGGAGTTTAGGGGAGGTCTTAGGGGAGGATATCAATAAAATCTTCATCAGCTTTTTGCTGGTGTGCCAAAATAAGATTTATTCCCTTAACTTTATCTGTCTTTTGGTGTGGTTGGTAAATGGCACTAATTGGATTTCTGCTATATATCTCCCTGGGAAGGGTGATTTAAGCTATTTATCCTCTGGTTGGAGAGAAGAAGTATAAATCATTTACTCCTGTGTCCTTGGTTACAGAAGATAGGATTTTGCGATTTACCAGGTGACCGTAAACTACTTGGTTGTTTAACTATCTGTCTCACTTTCCCTAGTCCATTTGCCCAGGCTTACTAGCCTGTCTCCGTGGCGCACGTTGGAAATGTATTAGAGTGGCACAATTGGATCAAAAAGCCAAACTGGGGACAAGGAGGTTTAAGTGAAAGCGGCAGAAGGACTTGCTTCCTGTCCTGTCATCCAGGAATTTTGCCTAAAAAAAAAATAATGCATTTCCCTATATTTCAGTATACTTTGTCACCAAGTTCTCTTTGATGTACTTTGTTCTTCCTTGGTGCAGAGATGTCTTTTTTTCCAAAGTGCTCTATGGGAAAAAAATAAACAAAAAAACAAAACAGTAAAATCTGTATTCCTCTGGAATCCCTGGGCATATCTAATACACCTTTCTTTTGCCTCCTCTTCATCGTGTTGGTGAGGGAGCGATTCTCTTCCTGGAATTTTAGGGATGGCTGAACTCAGGACACCTTACACTGGGCAGACAAGATTGCCAATGTTTATTAGTCCCATCTACTCATAGCCTGGAGGAAGAGACCATCAAACACCAAACAGGGCCTCTGAGCATTGTACTGGGTGCTGTGGGAGTTTAGGCTTTATAGTTACAAAGAGGGTAGAGTGCCCCTGTTTCCAGGAGAGGGATGTGACTGGTTTGTTTGAATAATTCCAGGAGCTGAAGACTGCCAATCTGAGATAAGTCAGAACGGCACCTGGCCATTGTGATAAGGAAGTCATTTGGTTAGGGGACCTTGGAGAAGAGTGGGGAAAGAAACTTGTGGTCAGGACATCCAAGTCCGTCTCAGTTTTCCCCAGGTGTCAAGGCACCTGTCACATTGGGATTTAATCTTAGGCCTTGGACCATACTCCCATGAGAGCCCAGAGAAGAAAATCTGTCTACATAGATGTGGATATTGAATATCTCTGAATATTCTAACTTTAAACACTATGAAACTCCCTACATCCCTCACTTCTATTTTCTTCCCCAAACCTCATGAGCACTTTCCAACAAAGGACAGAAAGATTTAGATTGAATTCTCCCCTATAATGAGGAAGAATGTTTTTAGCTGAGTCCTCCCATCTTGGTTCTTGAAATGCTAAAAGGAAAGAGGAAGGATTTAGAAAATCCTCTCTGAAGATAAAAGCCAGTCTTAAAGGCTTTTTGACTAACCCAAAGGTCAAGTGCCCATCAGCTTTTCCCCTGGGGAGGCACACAGAGGAGTTTGAGTTAGGGTGAGGGCTTGCAAGAAAGGGTTTTTGGTGAGAATTAAAAAGCATTGGTCTACTATTTCTTGACCTATATATCTTATTTTAGAATTTCTGTTCTATCCATAAGTTTTGAATGCATGTAATATACCCTTATTACCCACCCAGAAATCACTTTTATAAATATCTAGAGTCTTGAACTCCCCCCCCCCATTTAATTATTTCCAGGATTTTTACTTAAAGTGACTGTGTGCATGACTTAGCTACCCTTGGTGTTGGAGATTATGTGAGGGGCAGAAAGCTGAATGCTGGAGAATGGTAGAGTGTTTGGTGAGAAGCGGAGGTGGGTGTAAGGAATTCCATTTGGGACATATTGATTTTGAAGTGCTACGAGACACCAAACCAAAGGTCTAGTCTGGGTTCAGAGAACGGGTCAACCTTGGAGAAAAGGTTTGAAAGTCTTCAGTGTATAGGTAGAAGTTATAGCCACATGAGTAAATGAGATTTCCCAGGATAGCTCGCAGGAGAAGAGAAGGGAGCCCAAGCCCCCAGAACATGAGGGGAAGCTTCCCTAAGCCTCTACCACTGAGAGTACACTAATATTTACCTCCCACATTTTCCAGAGTAATCCTGAGTGAATGCTCTTTTTCAGGAATCAAGATGTTTATACACATGTGCCCTTGCTATTTTGATGTTTCCTCTCGGTCACCATCTGTCTCAACTTTACCAAATGAAACATTTTATTTTATTATATGTTCTTTGAACAAGTGTTAGAAAATGTTCACAACCTGCCCTTTGGGTTCTCTAGCCATGTGATTCCAACTCATATTTCTCTAGCTACCCTCACCCAACTCATATTTCTATTCTGGTATTGGTCCTCAGTGACAGTGATAATATATTTCCAGAATATTCATTTAAACATATTCACAGTACTGATACTTGAAGTTCCAAGAATGGGTCCATATGTCAGATATGCATGAAGAATATCTATAATGGTTTGTTTCTCAGGTTGAGTATGTTATGTATCCTTGATCTAACAGATGAAGCATAGCTTTTCATTATACACTTAAAATCATGGGGAAAATATGCTCTTTCTCACAGTCTTGAAAAATTTGCTCTGGCAATTGGAATATTAAAATAACCTTTTCCAAATTTTTTTCTCTGCTTCACATTTGTGAAATTTGCACAGAACTTCTAACATCATGCATTTCTCGAATCCAATTTATAATAGCACTGAAGGAGTTTATGGATAGACCCGTGTGACTCATAAGAAAAAGGAAACAAGGAACAGTGTCACCATGTGCTTTGTTTTGAACATGTTAACTAAACATTACAAGAGTGGATTAGAAAAGCAATTTCTTTATTTAGTTGAGTAATTGCCCACTCGAATCTCTAAAGATCCGTTATTACAACGTGAACTATAAGATTTCCACTAAGAGTCTTAAATGAGTCAATAAAAGGTCATGTTTATATATGTTAAAAACACTTGAAAGAATAACATTAACATTGACTCTCAGGCAATGCCACACTTGCCCAGTAAAAGGTATTTTTCTAGAAAATATGCTGCGTTTGACATTAGTATTCTTCTAAATGTGCAGCAGATGTGACCATAAAAAATCACTTTCAATATCTTTTAATTATAATAAAGAGAAGCCAGTGTTAAGTTTATTGATATGGAAAGAAGTTTGTTTAACACTAAAGCTGCTGATATTGGCCATTCAATTCATAAATGCAGAAAGTCTCCAAAGTGTACAAGTAATGTGTTATTTCAGGAGTGTTGTTTTTAATCTGGCAAAGTACATATTAACAAGAAAGGGGTTGTCACTGTTATTTGTATTCCATTATTAGCAGACAAATTGATCCATGTAGTTGAATTTGCACAACTACTATGTACTTTGGTAGTATAAAAATATGAATTCTTATTTCTTATGGAATATTTTAGATCACTTACTATATTATGATCTATAATAAAACTTGATGTAAAAATTTTCAGAATACGCTTCTCATTTACTTGTACTATAAAATGATGTAATGAAATAAATCACATGATTTAAGAGTTATAAAAGTTGGGAGTGGAAATATGAAAAAAGCCACCTCTACTTTAATATATAAATAATAAAAACCCTATAACTTTTCATTTTTGATGAGCATCTAACCATATATCCAAAAACTCAATACATTCTCTTAGACCCAGGATAGTAGAGCCTTTTCCTTCATTTATTTCAGAAGAATATTAATAAAGAAACTTACTATTTGAAATTATTTACCTACGAATGATAAAGACCTTGTAAAAGCAAACTCTAAGTGAGTTTTTACACCAATCTCCAGAAATTCAATTTTTTACAAAATCAGAGTCTTTCAGTATCAAAGAGAAGGCTTCAGTACAACCACAATTGGGCTAATTCAAATTCTCTGTCCTGTGTCACCAGTGAAGACCTAATCTTGGGTGTCTGCAGGGGGTCTTGCAAGTAAGCAGGATTGGGACATCTGGTGTGATTGTTAGCTACAGTTGGAAGAATTCTTGGGAACTCCCTTCTAGGAACCGAAATCTACAAATCTGAATGTTGGTTAGCTATTCAACAGAAACCAGAGATGTTGAATAGATTAAGAGCCAGAATGATGCTCTGATTTCTGTGAACATCTCTAAGGTCTTAATTGCTCTAGAAAGGTGATGTATAGACTTGTTATGAAGATTCACACTCTTTATAGGCCACTTTTGCTCTTTTCTAGAAATGACAAGGATTCAATTATCAAATTATAATTATGACTGATTTTGCAACTCATCCTCTGACATTTCTCAGATACAAGAGTCTAATGGATGTGTGATAAATCCAACAACCTTCTCCAAATGATACTACCATATTCCTCAAAAACTTGGATCCTAAATGTGGTCCAGCACTGGCTTTGGTTTTGGCAAAAGGTACAGTGATTACTGCTAACATAAAATCATTTACTTCTAGTAATGAAGAAAAAGGGCCAAGGAAGTTGAGGAATCTACCTTCCAGCAGGTGTGTTTCCTCTCTAGGAACTTCCCCACTGTACCTTCTGAAGTTTTACAAAAGGGAGGAGGGTGAAATCATTTTTCCCCAAATGTGAGGATATAAATTAAACATCAAGGCCAAGTAAAAATACATAATGATATGCTGAAAGAGAGGAATGAAAAGGAATGAACATTGATGTCACTACAAAAAGGAGGAAAGAAGTTTATTTTTAGGAAACCAGAGAGAATTACATTATTCCAGTGACAATGTGTTAGCGGTAAACAGAGCTGGTCTTTTAAATCAATTAACCTTTAATAAGTATTTTTCAGACTACAAAGATTATTTGCTGTATTTTTAAAGGTAACAGTAGTTGTACATACTGTCTAGATGCTCATCAAATTCTTCCTGAAAACACAGAATGATGTCATATTCTTGCAGCGGGGTTGAGTCCTGGTGTCTTGTTTCTGGCCGATGAAAGTGGGTGGAAAAAAATATATGTACTTCCTGATTTATCTCCAGAACCTTTTTTTTGATGCTCCTTCGGGACCAATAACTTAAATTATCAGCATCACAATAAACATAGATGGAATCCCTGGGTACTCGCTTGTAGATAAACAGCCAAAGAGAGTCAAACCCATTACACATCAGACTGTGACAGAAGCAAGAAATAAATCCTCTGTTGTTACTAAGCTACTAAAGTCCCATGCATTATTTGTAACTATAGCATACCTTAGTCCACCCTGACTAATCTATAAATTGGCATTATGTGAGGGCTACAGCTATAATAAAGACCTAAAATATTTGTTACAGTTTTAGAGATCAGGTGATGAACAGCAAGAAACCTTACATTAAAGTGAGAAAGATGGAAATCTACATTATGCTGAGAAAAACTGTTGTGTACAGTCATTTGAAAGGCAGACTGTCTATTAAGCTAGAAACACTAGGAGAAGTGGTTGAGAAAAATCAAAGAATTAGTACATTTTGAACATTATTGACTTCTTTGAATAAATTATTACCATCAAAAAGAGAGACTTGGGAGTAAATTGGCCATTTTGCAAGCAGAATAAAAGAAAATAGTCTTGAAAGTCTGTGCCTTGTAAAGTTGGAAAAGCTAGCTGCTTACAGACTCCCAGCAGTTGGTGCTGATATTTTAAAAGATTTAAACAACACAGATCCAGTGAAATGATTCAGAGGAATAGAATCAATCAGGGCTAAGAACAATAAGCCTTCCCACCCATTGTCCTAGATAGGTGAACACCATTAAATTAAGAGGGAAAGAAGTCAGCGAAAAACATTGAGGTAAAGATATCTGAGCACAACAGCTGGAAAAGAACTTGGCTATGTGATTACTGGTACTTGTAAAATTAGAATAAATCTAATCAGCAGCCTACTGGCTTGAGATAATTTCATTGCCAAAAATCACATATTTTAACTAAAGAAATCTTTGATTGTTTCAGACTTAAAGCAAATAAATTAATAATAATGATAACTGTGTTCTATTACCACCTACACCTCAATGTTTTCTATTATCTTTGAATCGTTCCATAATTTCATTTTTCTGTTTGGAAATTTTCTATTCATTTTGTAAAGTGTCTTGTGTGTGAAGGTTTTTCCAGTTGTTTCCAAGGGTGGGGGTTGGGGTTGGAAATAAGGATGGGGGGACATGGGCCAGTTGCCTATTTCCTTCATTTTCACAATGAAGGAAATATGTATATGTTTTAGGTATATGTTACCTATTTCTCTTATTTTATTATAAATATTTGCTTGTGCATGTCTTTAATTATAGATGTCTCCTCAAAAAAAGCATAATTTACCTTTATGCTGCCATTTCCTAGCATATTTTGTAGTACATATTAATTATATCTTCATAAATAATAAATGTAATAAAAGAAAAAGTACCAGCAGAAGTTTTACTCACGTAGAGCAGTTTATATAGTTAATTAACTTATGAAAGTAGATTCTAGCCAAAGAACATACTTAGGAAATTTCTTCTATTATGTGTTTTTCTATCTTATATTTTTATAACCTCTTCATTCACTGTTGAACTCACATTAAAAAAACTATCACGAAGCTTCTGTATTGTACTTTCTCATGTTCGTATACTCTCTTCATGGTAATTTTATTAACCGAGATTCTGACTGTCTGAGGAGCCTGTACTGGGAAGGAGAAAAACAGCAGTTATCTCATCCATCTCTCCAGACAAAACTCGAACACATTTTTAGTGTAGACTAATTGTTAGTACAAAACTAACTTTGTAGTCTAAACTGCATTCAAAATCAAATCACATTTTAAATTTTATAGAAGGCATTGGGCTTAGAATTATGAACCCATATCTATTTCTGTCTTAGTCTTACTGAAAATTAAAAATTGATTTCTGATTGATTTTTTAATGTTTTGAATTAAACTATAAAAATTAACTTCTCTTTGCCATTAATGCAATGAGATGAGATCAAATCATCTATAAACTCCTGCTTTGCCCACAAGTGATATCTCTTAGACCAGACCAAGAAAGAAATTTAAAACAAGCTCACTTTCTAATGTAGAACTTGATTTTATAATGATGTGTCATTCTTCAGAAACCATAAATTATTTTATGCTAAAACTGATTTTTTTTTTCCCTTGGCAATGTCAAAGGTACCTGCCTTGCACATTTTATAATATGACTCAGTATTCATAGCAGTGACAGTTAAGGTCAAAGTTTCCTTTCATATTTCCTCCAATTTATTTAGGTTCCGAGATATTTGCCACTAAACACATTTAAACATTTCCTATGATGAGTGAACAAAATACCAACTGTGAACCTGCAACATGAGGCACTATGCTGAACGCTCACAGAAACAAACAGCTACAAGGCAGCACAATTTGAAACTACTATTCCAAAATTTTAAGTAGCAAAGGAAACTAACACATTAAAAGTGCCAAAGGAGTAATAATAGTAAAAAAATTTGTATAATGCTTTAAAGTATATTTTCTTTCACATATATTGTATCACTTAATCTTCACCAACACTAAACCAGGTAGAAAGAGTTACTATGCCCCTTCCCTTTTTACAGATCCATTTCTATTTGAGTTCAAATGGGTGTGCTTCTCCATTGTCTTGTTTCAGAGAGAACTATAAAACTGATTTTTTAGTAATACTTGGGTGGGGAGGTTAGACATAAGCTTTCCGTTTCGTATGCCTAGGGCTCCAGGATCCACTTTCTGATTCTTATGATTATCCCAAAATAATATGAGGATTACCTGCATCATGAGAATTATCAACGTGAGGGTAAACAGAGTCCAGTGAGGACTGAGCAAAGCGTCAAGAAATATAACAGGAATTACTAGTGCTGAATCGGACAGTGTGCTGACTGCAGGGCAGTGGAGGAGCTCTCACAACACCAGAGGGACTAAGTGTGGTCTTAGCATGAGGGAGGCATAGAGCTCACTGGCTGGCTACTGCAGCCCTTAAAAGACACCCTGGCACCAGCCAATGGCAGGTCATCGCAAATGACCTTGGATGCTTACTCTGTTCCTGTCTCCCTGATCCTTTGCCTCAGAATCATACAAACCACCAATCACTGCCCCTATGACCCACCTCCGTCCACGTCCCTTTGACTCAGTTTTGCACTTCCTATTTCCAGTCCTATTCCCTTAATGCTAGATTCACTATCACAAATCTGAACTACTGCATTAAGCTTCCTCTCATTGGTATCTGTGCCCAACATCTCTCCCAGCCCACAAACCTAACATTGCCTCACTTCCTAAAACACAAATCTGACATTGTGATTTCCCCGAAGACCAGGCTTTGTAGCATAGAATTCCACCTATCCAACTGTCCTCATCTCTCACCACCCCATGCGCTCCAACGTCATCTAAACACACAAGAAACTGGTGAAGCACTTTATCCATCCAAATGGTAGGCTAAACCTTTGGGCCTTTGCTCATGTTCCCATTACTTGGGGTAATCTTTCCTCTCTTCTGTATGGAAATAATCAAATATTCCCACATTCACAAAATTTCACACCGCTCTAACCAGAAGAGTTAAAGCCTCTTTCCTTGGTAATCTTGGGTGTGTGTTAAGCACACTTATTCTAATAGTATCAAAGGGTATTGAAATTTTTATTTGAGAATATGTCTATTATATCAGATATTAAGTTTCTTAAAGTCAGAACAAGTGAAATTCAATAGTTATATTGTCCCACTACAAAGCACAATTTACTATTCTACCTTTAGAGATTGTTTATTCTTTATCAAACATACTTAATGACTTTCCTCATGATACACTTTTATCTTGAAATACTCTGGCTTGTTTTCCATGTGCTAAATTTCTAATTATCCTAAGATTCTGCTCAAATGTCATTCTTATTAAGAAATGATTGTTGCATGATAACTAACACAAAATTATTCTTCTTTTCTACTTCAAAAAGTATTTTTCTCTTCTAGCCTTCGATAACACTGTATCTATCAAAAATGGCTCAGAGTATTGCTATTATCAAAGAAGTATAGTACAGTGAATAAGAACAGGGCTCTGGAGACATATAGACCTGAATATAAACCATAACCCAACCAAAGCTAACTTTGAACTTGGGAAAATTATTAACTTTGTTAAGACTTGTTTTCTCAGGAAAACTGACTTCACAGTAATAACTAATTCAGAGATTATTTTATATGTGTTGTGCTTTTTAAAAAACACACAATTTTTATAAAGTTCTTAACAAATTACCAGGAATAGTAAGTATTCAATAAATGTTACATTGGGTTAGCCAAAAAGTTCACTAGTTTTTTTTATACAATGGCTCTAGCAGTGCTTACTTGTCTAACTTCATTCAAAACAATTGGATTGTGTTGTGACAGCTGTCATATCAGCGTGCATTGAAAAAAGTAGCTTATCAGAATTGGTGAAGTTTGTGCAGCCATTTTAATATTGAAGATGGAAAAAATATGCGGCATTTTCAGGTATTATACCTTATTATTTCAAGAAAGGTAAAAATGCAACTGAAACACACACACACACACACAAGATTTGTGCAATGTATGGAGAAGGTGCTGTGACTGATCAAACATGTTAAAAGCGATTTGCAAAGTTTCTTGGTACTACTGACCAAATAAGTCAAATAATTCTTTGCTGTGCGGCTGTCCTATGCACTGGAAGATGTTTAGCAGCACCCCTGGCCTCTCCCCACTGAAGCCATAGCGGGAGATAGCCGACTTGCTCAAAATGTCCAAATCAATAAAGTTACTGGTGAAAATGAAAAATGTGTCTTATTTTATGGGAAAAACTAAATGGACTTTTTGGCCAGCCCAATAATTACTACATAATTTTGTCTCCTTCAAATGAGAAGTTTGGGGAGAAAGCAGTATGCCCACATCAGCCTCCAGTAATCCTGGCAATTCTGAGATGCCCTTTCTGAGGCAGCCTGGTTACTGAAGAAGCAGGAATGTTCTACTACATTTGGAAAGACCACTGAAGTATAACAGTAGTTCAGAACCACTAGATTTACGGCATCTTGAAGTCAAGGATACATTTTAGTTGTTTTGCACCTTTCTAAATGAGGATAATATTTTGCATAAAGCAGGTGCTCCAATTAATTTAGTGGACCTGAATTGGAAAATATGAAGTTAGATATCATTCCACTTTTTTGTTCAAAACTTGATTGTATGCTAATTCTAATGACTTCCAAAAAACTTTTTGAGAAAGAAATGATTTGTTTAATAAGGAAAGTGTTTCAATTGACACTCTGAAATAAACATAATCAGGTAAGAGTACAATGAACAGTGAACATTTCTGTGGGCTTTTGATCATAGAGAATAATATTTGGAGCACGAGTGTTATGTTTGCTCTGCATGGGTGATAGTATTTAAAAACGTTCATGGTAATGTCTGGGTCATTAGCCAGGTCAACCAGATTGCTACTTAGAAGCAATGTATGGGGGAATAACTCACCCTAATTATTTTCTCCTGGCTGTTCGTGAAGAAACAGCTTGCCCTACCATCAAACCTAAGTCCAAAGACCATACTGTACAGAGGAGAAAGAAAATTCTTAAACTACTTTGTTCCAGGTTAATAATTACTTTATCTCCATAACATAGAATGGAGAAATTATGTTTTTTAGTAAAGTGAAATTAGGGTATTTCATTTTAAATTGATATGAAGATTCTTCAGTCTCCTAGAAACAGACTATTTTTCTCTGTTTCAGGAAAGTTATGTCACCTTCTTAAACTCATTCTTTTTAATAGAAAAATGAATAGAAGAAACTCTAACTTGATAGAAAAACATGTAGATATTGTGTTAATTTTTAAAAAGTGCTTACCTCAAAGTTATAAATTTCCCATTTTAAATATCTACTAAATAAGGCTTTATATGTGTCTTAATTTTTTATATTTTTTTCTCTCAGTTATTTGGCTCCCCTGTGGTTAAACTGTCATCTGTATTTAATTGTCAATTTTTTTATGCAAAATGAACTGTTAGCTTAGTATTTACATAATTTTATGGGCTTCTGAGTTAGTATTTTCATGATAGCTATTAATGCAATTTATATTACCCTTTTTACATATTGGGGGAAAGATTGGTAATTTAACCTTACTATGCAGGTACCAAATAATGTATAAAGACATTACATAGTACATGTGTTTCATTAAAATGTATGTGATTTCAGTATTTTGTGGGCCAGAATATGAATTATATTTTTAATATCACCTCATAAATTTATAAACTAGAACATATTATATTCCCTTTGGTGGCCTTTTTCAAAATGTAGAGATCCATTCTTTTAGTATATATATTTTAAATTTTGAAGATGCATCTTTTCTCAAAACATATTAAAGATAATTGACTAAACATGGACTTTTTTAGTGTAAGAAAATGCACTTTTAGAAAGTGTTTTGGGAAAAATTTTAATGTAATTAAGGGTAAACACTCATTCTTCAAAATGAACTGTAACTATCAATAATCAAAATTTAAAATAATGAGATTCAAAATTATAAAAATAACTTCTCAGTATGGAAATTTAATGTAGATCTATCAAGTGTCAGTTGTATCTATATTTAATTTTTCTCATCAATTACTAATTTTTTATAATAAATGCAGTTTAAATTTAAAATATGTGTATATTTTCACATACACATATATTTCTATAAATAGAATTTTTCTAAGAGTGAAGAATAGTATTTTAGTGAAATAAGTATTTTTTTAAAAAAGAGTGCTCTACCAAAGCTTGATAAATTCATGCCAGATTGCCTGCTGTGGAAATTACCAATTTAAAATAACTTGAACAGTATATGAGAGTGCTCATTTTTCCATACTCTCTTCCAATTAGAATAATATAAATTTTAAAATCACTGCTAAACTATAGCTAAAAAAAGACACCACAATGTTTCATTAATTTAAACAATTTCATTATTAATGCAATCTATTTTTATGTATTTGTAATTGTTTTTTTTTATCTTTTGTTACTTCTTTATTTTAGTATACATTAAATGGTATACACTTAATGCCTCACATCTACTCCTCCTTTAGGGTAGACCAAGGACTCCATAAGAAATATAACACAGAGTATGAGGAAGAATTCCGACAGCGCAGAAAGATTTCCCTTTGCAGTGGTAGGTGGACCCCAGGGTGCTGACATGTCTCCTTTTTCAGGATAATAGTATAACTTTGGCAATGAAATTGAAATACAGTCACACTGACCAACACATTGCCAGTCATGCGGCATTGTATGTAAAACTACAGGCATGCCTCTGCAAGAAACTAAAGAGCATTGAGGAGATCCTTTTATCCTTTGATTTTTTTTATCCTGTCCTGTTAAAAATTAAAGTAAAAAAAAAATCTCAACTCAGTTGTCGTACTGGTTCACATTCATACTCAGACCAGTCCTTTGTACTCTGGCCTAGCCCTCACTTTACCAGGAACAGAACTCCTACTTCCTGTGAGCGTTTTCTGTGATCATTCAGACTGCTTAGCCCGGCCAGCTGATAAACATAAAAAGATTCATGTGACTAAGGTGTGACCAATAAGAAAACTTGTATTTGACCTCATCATTTATCCAAGATGATAAACACATGGCCAATCAGAGAAAATTCGAGCTTCTTTTAGATTTTATGGAGGGATGTTGTTCTTCTTTGGAGTCACTAAGAAAGTAGGATGTATCCTTCAAACTGCCAACAGTCTCCTTGCCACCATGGGAAAGGGCTTGTCTGAAAATGAGTAAGCATACAGAAAAACAGAGCTGAGAGATAAAGTTCAGAAGCCATTGTTTAAGCAGTTGAATCCAGAAATGCATAGGTTTTTCAGTTACATGAAGAAATCCCTCCTCCTATGTATTCAAGATAATTTGTATTGGACTTTTGATATCAATACCCAAAAATTCTTGACTGTTACAATAATTTATTATCTGACTTTTGGTCAAGATGGAGGCAGAGGTAAACAGGGCTCACCACTTCGCACAACCAGAGCAAAAATTACAATTAAATTACAAAACACTGTCACTCAGAACCAACAGAAATTTGAGCTGTGTGGAAGCCCGACAACCAAGGAATTAAAGAAGTCACACTCATCCAAATGGGTAGGAGGGGTGGAGATGTAGAGACATGGAGACAGGGAAGGGGCTGGCTCCACACCCACATGTGGTGGATAAAAATCAGGAGGGATACCCCCAGAGTAAGGAATCCCAGCCCCACATCAACTCACCCAGCCCAGGATTCCAGTGGCAGGAAGATAAGCCCCTAAAAGTTCCACTGTAAAAACCAGTGGGTTGAGGCTATGGAAGAAACTGCAGGATTCTCAGGCATCTCCGCTTAAAGGGCCTATAACACACTTACTCAGATTCACTCCCTCTGAACTCCAGCACTAGGGCAGCAGATTGAAAGGCACCAGTGGCATACTGGGAGGAACCGAAGTGTTGCCATCATGGCAAGAGCTGGGGGACAGCTTCCTCCTGGACAAAACTCCAGAGGCCAGGTGGCCATTGTTCTTTTCTGAGCCCTCCTCCACACAGAGCCACAGAACGGTGGCACCATATCTGAGACTCCATCATCCTGGTTCACACAGTTTGCCCTGTCCTGGCAATTAGCTAAGGCTCTGCCCCATTCAATTTATGCACACACCCAAGGAGTTAACAGTAGGTTTTCTATGTTAGGCCATGCTACTAAGACAGGGAATCAAAGTAGTTCTACCTAATAAATAGAAACAAACACAGGGAGGCTGCCAAAATTAGGAGACAAATAAATATGGCCCAAATGAAAGAACACACCAAAATTCCAGAAAAAGAACTAAACAAAATGAAGATAAGCAATCTATCAGATACAGAGTTCAAAACACTGGTTATTAGGATGCTCAAGGAACTCTGGGTACCTCAACAGCATAAAAATGATCCATTCAGAAATGAAGTTTACACCCTGGCTGGTGTAGCTCAGTGGATTGAGCACGGGCTGGGAACCAAAAGGTCCCGGTTCAATTCCCAGTCAGGGCACATGCCTGGGTTGCGGGCCAGGTCCCCAGTGAGGGCCATGTGAGAGGCAACCATACATTGCTGTTTCTCTCCTTCTCTTTCTCCCTCCCTTCCCCTCTCTCTAAAAATAAATAAAATCTTTAAAAAAAAAGAAATGAAGTTTACACTAATAGAAATAAAGAAAAATTCACAGGGGATCAACAGTGGAGTAGATGAAGCCAAGAATCAAATCAATGATTTGGAACATAAGAAATAAAATTCAAACGGTACAGCAAGAAGAAAAAAGAATCCAAAAAAAAAAAAAAATGAGTATCGAGAGCCTCTGGAACAACTTCAAGGTGTCCAACATTCTCATCATAGGGATCCTGGAAGGAGAAGAGAAAGAGCAAGAAATTGAAAACTTATTTGAAAAAATAATGAAAGAAAGTATCCCTAATTTGATGAAGGAAATACACATACAGGTCCAGGAAACACAGAGAATCCCAAACAAGTTGGACCCAAACGGGACCACACCAAGACACATCCTAATTAAAATGCCAAAGTTTAAAGATGGAGAATCTTAAAAGCAGCAATACAGAAGCAGAGAGTTACCTACAAAGGAGTTTCCATCAGATTGTCAGCTGATTTCTTAAAAGAAACTCTGCAGGCTAGAAGAGACTGGCAAGAAGTATTCGAAGAGATGAAAAGCAAGGACCTACAATCTAGATTACTCTGTCCAGCAAAGCCATCATTTAGAATGGAAGGGCAGATAAAGTGCTTCCCAGACAAGGTAATGCTAAAGAACATCATTACCAAGCCATTATTACACAAAATGTTAAGGTACTTATTTAAGAAAAAGATCAAAACTATGACCATTAAAATGGCAATAAATCCACAGATATCAACAATTGAATCTAAAACTCAAACTAAGCAAACAAGCAGAACAGAAACAGAATCATAGATATGGAGATCGTTTGGATGGTTACCAGTTGGGAGGGGGAGGAAGATAGGGGAAAACGTGCAGAGATTAAAAAGCACAAATTGGTAGTTACAGAATATGCAGGAGGATATAAGAACAGTATAGGAAATGGAGTAGCCAAAGAATTTATGTGCATGATCCATGGACATGAACTGAGGGGGAATTAGCAGAGGGAGTGGGGGTTACTGCATGGAGGAGTACAAGGGGAAAAACCGGGACAACTATAATAGCATAATCAATAAAATATATGAAAAATAATCATCTGTCACTTTTTATTTTGGAGTGTACATTTTTCATTGGTTTATAAGAATTCTTTTTTAATTGTGTTTATATTTTGTCATGAGTTTTGATGATGTTTTATTTTTAAATTTTTATGCAGTTGAGTCTAACCTTTACAAATTGTTCCTTGGGTAACTACATGTTTATGAAATCATACTATGTGTCCTCATTTCACCTATTTAAAAATGAACCACCTGCAACTGTATACTAAACTATATACTAAATTCTTCTGTTTTTACTGGTCTCATTAATTACCTAAAGACGCCACTACTATTCAGTACTGAAATCATTAGAGATTCTGATTAAATCAGAAATCATAGTTTTTATGACAGAAATATTAGCAAATTTTTAAAATAGGCAAGATTATACTGTGCTAACAATTTAGAAATCCCAATGGCTTATAGTAAGAAAAAAATTTCTATCAATGGTTATAAAGTTTTGCCATAGCTGTACTGCATGTCTGCTAAATGTCATTTACTCCATGCTGATTGAGTTACCTCTGAGGACAAAGAAAACATGGCCAATCATGCAATAGTTCTTAGAGCCAAAATTAGTTAATAACATTTATATACCCAACAGTTACATGTTCAAGACTAACGTCTTCAAGGTCAGGAATCATAATTCTGCCCCTAAGTGGGGCAGAGAATAGCAACTGATTCAATCCACAGAGACTATTTAATTATGTATATTAGTACAAAATATGAAAGACAAAACTTGTTAGAGTGCAGCATTAGCTTGTTGTCCACCATCTTGCAAACTTTACTCCATGTCCTTTAGTTCTAAATTCTAGCTCTAAAACCACATAATTGGTGATGGTCTCCAATTCACTGAACCAAAAACACAGCTGACTCAATGAATTGCAGCTATAAAACTTTCAATATTCATTGAAAAATAGGATAAGCGAAACTCCACATTAGTCTTTGGTGATTTTGTAAAAGAATCGTTGAACCATAAATTTGAGTAATCATTTAACAAAAACTAGAATTAAAATTCTCTCCTGAAAGTCCAGAGAAACATAGAGTCTCGTTTTTCCCGGTATAAATTTTCTAAACTTGTTTAAAAATCCAAATAGTTAGGATTGTTTGCTGTATTTACTTCTAGCTGTTATATAGACCAGATATGCTAATTTTGTAATCTGTTTCTCTAATAATGGCCTTCAAAAATAACGAGAACCCTTTAGTAAAACAAATTCCATTAATTTATCACCTATCAGTGTTTCTTATTAAATGTTTCATAGACATCACTATTTCTCATTGTCTGAAATGTTTCCTGAACCCATACAGTTTTTCCAAAATATTGTAAAAGCCACTACAATGGACAGAGAGGCGCTATTTATGGTATATTCCTTTTCAAAGAAGGACTTATTATCAGAGCTGCAGGGAGTGCTGTCAGCGGATTGCATTCACCTGCCAGCTCCTTCGGCACGGCCTCAGGAGCAGTAGACCACTTCACCCGAGGCCATGCTCCTTCCCATGGCTACCTACATCCAATGACTGGTTACTATGGGGGTAAACCATCAGCCTGGGTATGGGAATAGAAGAAACACAATCTTTACCCAACTTTGAATAACTCACATGTATTAGCTCTAGAGCTTTCTGTGGGATCAGGCAGGGCCCATTGGTAGATGCAGAACCTCTCCTTCTGTCCACTTCAGCAGCTGTCCCCTCCCTTTTCCATTTCCAAAGTTACTGATTACAAGGGAACTCCCTAATAAGCCTTCTATAAGCTAAACTCTGTTTTAGGGTATGCTGTCAAGAGAACCCAGCCTAAGACACTCTTTGAATATCCTTTTATTACTTTGCTGTCATAGCACATAAAATAAAAGAAAAAGTCAGAAATTTAAAGTATCTAGAATTTAATATTCACAGAATAAATATTCTAATCAAATTTAAAGACTATCAAATCATTTTTAAGAAGATGAGAAAAGGTAAAATGTTAAAGTATTATGGTAGAATTATTAAATATTTAAACTTCATCTATTGATTATACTGATTATATTGATTATATTTTTATTTCATTTACTTACTAAATACTACTTAGTCTCATATGTTGACTGTATTTTGTGACTACATCTGGCATTAATGAGTGATTCTGTCATTTTTCTGTGGGCAAATACTTTCCTACAATATTGGCCAAATCTCTCAAATATGTGTCATTGATTACAATGGCATATCACCAGGTGATTGCATCTGGGGAGAGGAATATCTTGGGTGATTTGAAAGAGAACAAGGGGGGACTGGTTTTGTTCTGATGGTATTGTTATAACTTTTTTAACACTATTAACTTTAAAGAATCATTACACAAAATATTTGGATAAAATAGAAAAATTACTTTAAAAGAGAAAGATAGGCAATGAAAAATAAGGGGGGAAAGTTGCTGTTTATTGATCACCATTTAATGTTCTAGGCATTGGGCTGTATATTTATGTAACCTAGTCTTCCCCAAAAAAACAAGATTTAAGTCACTTGTTCACAGTTGCTTATTGGCAGAATAAGACTCAGCTTTGAACCCAAGCAGTCTGATTCCAGAGTGCACCCTGGGAATTACTGCAGGGAGCACTTAACCCCATCTTTAAGCCAAATGATTGGTACAGAAGCAGTTGCTATGGAAATTCAGGCATGAGATGATTTGGGCAAGGTAGCAGGATGGATTAGGGATTTGATCTATGTCTTAAAGTACTTACATGATTTGCAATACAAAGGAATGTCAAGGGGGTGTTCAAACCCCTGTGTGTGTGATGTGTGTGTGGTGTGTGTGAGAGACAGCAGGAGAAGAGGGAGAGCAAGGCTGTGCAGATGAAATAATGCAAGGCAAACATTCTCCCCTGAATTATTGATTTATTTTTAACATGCAATATTAATTAAAAACATAATTCTCCCTGGAAAATGCATGAACACTTTGATGTTAATATATCAAAAATTTGACATATAACCAAGTTAATATCAAAAGCAAAATATACTTGCATTTCAGAGTTTGAATCTTTATTGGCAAATTCATGGCCTCTCGGCCCTTCTCTAACAGTCACTGACAGTGTCATCATTATATGTGAGTTAAAGCTTAGTATAAGGACATGCACCTCGATCTAGGTATTAATTGGAAGGACATCTCTCCCCTTCTGTAATCATTGCTGCCCGTGCTCACTAAGGGAGGAAGAGGCCAATAGTCTGTACTTGTTCCTTAATGCACACACACATCCTGCCTTTCTCAAAAGGAAAAAAATAAAAGCTCTTCCCAAAGAACAACCCTATATGGAATGTGTCAAGTCACATGGCAAGAAGTTTCCCTGGTATATTCATAAATTAGATCTAATGTTTCTTGTTTATGCTACCCTTAGTCAGCATTCTTTCAAAAATACCACTCTCTATTGGAGAAAGCTGCTAATGTATTATTTCAGAGATGTGAATGACAGTTTAAACATCGTATGATCAGGCAAAATTGTAATTGTAATTATATCAGAGTCTTCTTAGTTTGCAAACTATGGTGTGTATAGAGATTTCTCCTGAAGACTCTAGGTATTTTTTTCTTTGGTTATTTCCATAAATGACCACAGTGTTAAATGGGCCACTAGCACTGATTTGGAATCCCAAACGGAATATGTGACAAAGGGTATTTTTTGTTCAGGAGAATATGACGTATACTTGAACTCTTTTACAAATGTTGAAATTGAAGTAGAGAATATAAATATGCTAATCTAGTTTGTTTTCTTCCAACTTCCAAGGGTTATTTTCATTTACTTCTTTTCATAATGATTGGAATAATTTTATAGGAATTTGCTTAAAATTAATGATATTACTTTTAAAATTAATTACATGGCTTCTCTGAATATACCATTCTGCACAAAATGGAAAAGGGTTTTAATGCCAAGAATGCAAAAATAAGATAATACACTGAATGTTAAAAATTTCAATTTGATATAAAAATATGATAGACAAAAACTTGTCATGTTGATTTTTTAAATAGGATTTTTATTTAAAATACTATATACAATTAAGATTTTAAAATATTGTTGCATATTTTTTTATTTTTCAATGTTGCCTGCTAAAAATATCATTATAAAAAGTCAAATTTTCACCTTCTGTGATTTCCATTTGGTTTCTAAAATCATCAGTCTAGAAATATCTGTAAGCACTTACTTCCAATTTCAAGTTTTGGGGAATGATACTAGAAATTGGCCCAATAGCATATTTAGTTTTGTACTTTTGCAAAATTAAATCATTACTTTAAGATTTTACAATTTAAGCATGCATATTTTCATACCTTAGGAATATTTTATATATGATATATACAGTAATATATTCAAATGTTATATATATTTTTCAAACACATTTCATTATTTTAATTTGACATTTCTTCACCATCAATAAAATATTAATTATTGTTTCCCACTTTTGAATACTGGCATTACATCTACCATACTTTTTGGAAAATATTAAAGACCAAACACTTTTGGAGATTGTGATTAAACATTTATAAATTGAGAAGTGAATTCTACGTTCAGCACATTATTTTCAGGATTTGGAAGTTAATTCATCTAGAAATATAGATGCTAATTCAGATGCTAATGGTTGTTGCAATCCATTATCCCTAGAACATGGAAGGCAACATACATGGAAAACAGGGTGAGCTTTGAGAGCAGCTATGGACCCTTACATAATTACCTATCCTTTAATTGCCATTGTTTTATTAGGAAAATGGGGATAAGATGAAACCTAACAGAGTGGGCTGTTATTAAGGTTAAACTATCTGACATATGAACCTAGACCTATTAATCCTTCAGAATCATTGGTTTACTTGCTTTTCATTTCTTCTCCTCCTCTTTACTAAGAAATCTTGGTAATTCATTTATGATTTTTTTACATGTTAGTCACTTTTTTAAAATATATTTTATTGATTATGCTATTACAGTTGTCCAATTTTTTCCCTCCCCTTTTTTCCCCTCTGCCTTGCACCCCGCGTCCCTACCTTAGTTCAGGTCCATGGGTCATACCTATAAGTTCTTTGGCGTCTCCATTTCTCATACTATTCTTAACCTCCCCCTGTCTGTTTTTTACCTACCATTTATACTCCTATGCCCTGTACCTTTTCCCCCCTTCTCCTCTGTCTCCCTCCCTGCTGATAAGTCTCCATATGATCTCCATTTAGGTTCAGTTGTGGATAGTTCTGAGTTTGTTGTCATTTTACTGTTCATATTTTTGATCATCTTCTTTTTTTTAGATAAGTCTTTTTAACATTTCATATAATAAGAGCTTGATGATGATGAACTCCTTTAACTTGACCTTATCTGGGAAGTACTTTATCTGCTCTTCCATTCTAAATGATAGCTTTGCTGGATAGAGTAATGCTGTATGTAGGTCCTTGCCTTTCATGATTTTGAATACTTCTTTCCACTCCCTTCTTGCCTGAAAGGTTTCTTTTGAGAAATTAGCTGATAGTCATATGGGAACTCCTTTGTAGGAAACTGTCTCCTTTTCTCTTGCTGCTTTTAAGATTCTCTCCTTATCTTTCATCTTGGGTAATGTAATTATGATGTGCCTTGGTGTGTGCTTCCTTGAGTCCAATTTCTTTGGGACTCTGAGCTTCCTGGACTTCCTGGAAGTCTATTTCCTTTGCCAGATTGGGGAAGTTCTCCTTCATTATTTGTTCAAATAACTTTTCAATTTCTTGATCTTCCTCTTCTCCTTCTGGCACCCCTGTAATTCAGATGTTAGAAGTTTAAAGTTGTTCCAGAGGTTCCTAAGCCTCTCCTCATGTTTTTGAATTCTTGTTTCTTCATTCTGTTCTGGTTGAGTGTTTATTTCTTCCTTCTGCTCCATATTGTTGATTTGAGTCCTGCTTTCCTTCCCTTCACTGTTGGTTCCCTGTACATTTTTCTTTACTTCCCTTGGCATAGCCTTCACTTCTTCCTCTATTTTGCAACCAGACTCCACCATTTCTGTGAGCATCCTGGTTACCGGTGTTTTAAATTCTGCATTTGATAGGTTGGATATCTTTTCATTGCTTAGTTCTATTTTTGGAGCTTTGATCTGTTCTTTCATTTGGGCTATATATATATATATATATATATATATATATATATATATTTTTTTTTTTTTTTTTTTTTTTTTTTTTTTTTTTTTTTTTTTTTTTTTTTTTTTTTTTTTTTTTTTTTTTGTCTCAGTGTGCCTGTTATGTAGTAAGGGGCAGAGCCTTAGGTATTCACTATGGTAGGGTGACCCATGTTGCTACGTTGTGATGCTGCATGTTGGGGAGGGGTCCAAGAGGGAACAATGTCTCTTGCTCAGCTCTTGGATGCCTTTCAGTCACTTCCCTCACTACCCACAAGCAAATTGGGCCCTTCTGGAGCTGATTCCTGGGTGGGTGGGTTTGTGTACATTCTAGGACTCTGTGGGTCTCTCCAAGAAACTCTTCTGTGAGGCTAGGAGTTTCTCCCACAACTGCAATCCTCACAGGTTTTTCCAGTTACAGGTTTTGAGCCTTTATTTCCCCATGCTAGAACCCTTGGTTGAGAGGTCTGTCTTGCTCCCCAGTTGTTCCTTCCAGTTTGTCCACATGCAAATGTGGGACACCTGGCCTGCCTGCCGCTGCCTCACCTGCCCCAGTCCTCCAGCTGCCGCCTTGCTGTGAGTCCTCTTTGTCCTAGCTGCCCATCTCTGCCTCTTCTACCAGTCTGGATGAATGTTTCTTCTTTAACTCCTTGGTTGTTTGACTTCCATACAGTTTGGTTTTCTGACAGCCCTGTTTGTTATTGTTGCTCTTATTCTTTTGGTTGTGCAAGGAGGAATAGTGTACCTACCTCTGCCTCCATCTTGGCCAGAAGCCTCATTGATGATTAAGAGTGTGACCTTTGTCTTAGAATATTTGGGGATGAAGGTAGCCATGTCATTTATAGCTATGAAAAATGGGGAATGATATTCAACTCTTCACTTATTTCCTCATCTCTAAGTTAGAGATAATAATATGAGTACTTTAGAGAGTTTTCTGAAGTATTAAAGAATACATTAATGAGTAATATCTAGATTATAATAAGTGTTCCAAAAGTTCAGATATTTTTTTTTTAATTTTTTTATTTATTTATTTTTAGAGAGGGGGAGGGAGAGAGACAGAGAGGGAGAGAAACATTAATGTGTGGTTGCCTCTCGTGCACCCCCTACTGGAGAACTGGCCTGCAACCCGGGTATATGCCCTGACTGGGAATCCGACTGGTGACCCTTTGGTTCACCGGCCCATGCTCAAACCACTGAAACACACCAGTAAGGGGCAAAATTTCAGATATTCTTATTACCTAGAAGCAGAAGTTGTGATTTCCCAATATTTACCAATTGCAGTATTTTTCCATACCTGTAGTGGATTAAATAGTGTCCTCCCAAAATCCATGTACACTGAGAACCTGAAAAATGATTTTATTTGGAAAATAGGGTTGCTCCTGAAGTATTGGGGTAAGGATGAAGATGAGATTGTACTGGATTAGGGTGTGCCCTAAATCTAATGAGGGTGTCC
Organism: Micronycteris hirsuta; assembly: GCA_004026765.1. Taxonomy (NCBI): domain Eukaryota; kingdom Metazoa; phylum Chordata; class Mammalia; order Chiroptera; family Phyllostomidae; genus Micronycteris; species Micronycteris hirsuta. The sequence goes on from PVJI01004045.1 coordinate 83,855, forward strand.
TTATAAGTGACAGAAAAGGACACAAGAACAGAAAAGATGGTATGAACGTAGAGGCAGGGATTAGGATGGTAGGTCGTTAGACAAGGAGCACTAAGGATTGCTGTCAACCACCAGGAGCTAAGAGAAAGTCATGGCATGATAAGAATCAACTTCAAAGCAGTCATCATATGCCTTGAATATTCAGGTTCTCATTTATGGAATATTGTTGGTATTGCTGCTGAATGCATCCAGTCAAGAGAATTACTCTGTATAGGAAATGAACTCTCTCTTCTAAATCTCATAATATACCTATGTACAAGGGTTCAAATGAATCTTATTTAAAACCCAAAGATGTTTTCACACTATTGTAAATAAGTGGGGATCTTAGCAAGAAATATTTTATAGCACATGTGATAGCCCTTAAATAAATTGATTAATGCATTTATTTAGTATAATATTATTTTGCATTTGAGATTAAAGCATCAAATATATTTTTATCTGTTCTTTAAAAGATAGAAAATCTTCACTTAAATCAGCAAATTTCAACCCATATGCTGCAAGAATTTTTAAAACATATAATACCTGACTATTTAGTCAGGGGCTCTGACCTCTTTTCCCTTAGATTCTCAAATTTAAAATGATAATAGCCAACCCAATAATAGCCATCCAGTGTGAATGAAACAAAATTATACCTATTTTTGTCAGATCAGCAAAAAATATAATATATATTTTGATTTCCTGCAGAATTTTACTATTAGTTTATTTGTGTCATGAAATGAAAAAAGTTGAAAATTACTGGTTTAAATAAACACCAGGAAGAGTCTGACAATCACATTACCCAATAAAGATACACAAATTAAACTCTAAAACTGATTCTGAACCACAAAACCTGAATATGCAATCAATTATCCATTTAAATATTTTGCTACTCGATGGTTGAGGAATTCACAAATATTTTTATAATTATATTTTAACACCCATAACATTCTGAATACTACATAAAACTTTGCAAAAAAAACAAAAAAGTCTGAAACTCTATCCTAAAGTAGATGGAATTAAGATTTTTAAGTGGTGATTACGTGTAATGGAGAATTAGTGTTGCAGAATTAGCACATTTAGAATTATGTTAATTAGTTTTCATCATTGTAGGATGACTAGGGAAAAATTAAAAATCATTTGATGATAGCTGTATCTTAATAATAGGAATTTGGATTTATTTTAGAGGTCATATGACACCTTTGCTAATATTCCATATGCTCAAAGATTATATGTAGTCACTATTTTGACAAATCAACAAATTGCTTACATGACTGAAATATTCTTCAATAACAATTTGACAAAAATATATCAAATTGTAGCACTAATAACTGTCATTAATAACATGAATCAGACCCTTAATCATCAACACTCTATGTATAAATATTTGTTTATATACAAATCGGCCCTAAATGTAGGTAATTAATAGTGAAATGAACAATGTAAGGAATAGACTTATGCAACTTAAACAAATATGTAATAAATATACCCTAAAATATAGAACATTCCATATCAAAACTTTAAAGGAAATGAAAATAAAAATGGTTTAAATAAATTGTGATCTCCTTATCATCTGAATCTATACTGATTTGTTTGAATGTACGAACCAAAGTAGAAAGCTTCAATTAGGCAGATAAACTAGAAATGATGGGTTTTTTTTATCAAGGATCACAACCTAATAAAGTCGTATTGAACACGTAAGGGGATAAGATTTAAGTTGTCTCGGGTGCATCTAGTGACACACACACACACACACACACAAATAGACTTCATGAAAGAACTGTAAACTTTGTGAAATACCTATTATGTTCTCCCAGCAAGAGTGAAAAAACAACTTTAAAACACTACTCTGAATGATACCATAACATCAATAAATTGTGAGTCTAGACAAATGAATTCTGTATGGGCCGGAGTTTATGCCTGATCTGTTTGATATTAATTTTTATCCTAGAGACTATGAGAACACTCTTTAAGTTATGAATCCATATGTTGAACTTAGCTACAGAAGGTAGTTGAAGTGGAAGTGGAATTTTGCTTGTGACAACTGTAAATAATTGATTTATCCACAGTTCAAAATTAATAAATTATTAAAAAGAAAATATATATTAATATCTATATCTGAGACAATTGTATCTAATGACTTTAATTTGAACATGCATATACATTTTCCACAGTCTGGTACTTAATATATTTTAGTATGATATAGCAAGAAAAAAGAACCTTATATATGCATTTAAAGAAAAATACATTCCTTTGTATTGAATATATAAATTCATAGTTATTTTCCAGAGAACTTAGTTACATTGTCATTGTAATCTTTACTATATTTTAAGCTACTGTTCTAAAAATTAGAAGAAATCCTTAAAATTACATGATATTTGTGTGATCTTTTCAATCGGTATACTACAGAGGAACAGAAATAGTGGCATCTAATGGTCTTCTAGAGAGAATTAATGTCCCGGAAGATTTCAGGTAGCTACTCCATTGAGGTCACAATCTGGCATCTGAAGTCTAAAAATAAATGCAGAATATTGAACTACTCACATGACAGACAGACATAAGCAGGCAGGACAGTCACAGACAGACCAATTTTCCCCTCACATGATAGAACTCCTGGCTCAGAGACCTGTCAGCAGACCTGAGGTGGGTCATGTAATCCATGGCTCCTGGGCTGTAGCCTCTGCCACCGCCTACAGAGATACTGCCAGGACAGAGCCTCTGTAGTCCTTCATAATCCCTAGACCTGGCATCCTTTTTTCTTTTCCTCACCTCAACACACTCTCTCTTCCCATTTCTTTTTCTCCACTTATTTAAGCTGTGAAGACTTAAAAGCTCATACTGATTCTGTTCTGCAATGATGAGTTTTGATGGTCCATTGGAAAGGCTATATTGGGCCCCATCCTTAACACTAACAACAACAACAAAAATGGTTTGCCCTCTCTTGAAGGTCAGTAATGCCAGTCATTATTTTTAAAAAATAGCCTCTCCTCTCTGGAGGAGAAGAGACAGTCTTTTCCTTTTTAGTGACTTACTTGCTATGTCATTCTTATCATATAGCATCCTTTCCCATCACAAGTATGGACATAAAGGCCTCTTAGTCTAGCAGGAAAAAAGTACCCACAGGTGTGCATATGAGCACGTGCCTACATCATATTTCAATTACTTTCAGGGGACCTCTGCACTATTGGAGTCCCTGTTTCCTTACACAAATCTACTAACCTGAGTGAAAACCAAACTGAAACACTTCATTCAATCTGTTGCCAACTCAGCACCGTTGTTTCTTTATCCCGCTGCCCCTGTCATCTGGAAAAACTCCAATTCTTAGTCCATTGTGGGCTTTTTGAGCTACTGAGTGTTTAGGGAAAATTTGGGGGATGATTTTGCTAGAAGTCCGTGGAATCTGACAAAAGCTAAGTTCTTGACCCTGTCCAGAAACGCAACTGTGAATCACTAGTCAGCTCCTTTTCCCATTGTCCAAGTAACTATTTCAAACCTTCATAGTTTTCCTAGAGCCATGACCTCTCAGTGTTTCCCAACCTCCCTCCTGTCAGTCCATTTCAACAAGCACATCCAGAATGAAAAACGACTCTCCCTAACGCTCATTCCACTCCCTTCCCTCAGCTGGCTGCCTTGCTATTCCACCCCCGAAACTGTGTCTGCTCAGATATTTTCTCAATGAGGCTGAACTTTGACTACTCCCTTTAAAACTAAGGGAGGCTCCCATCCTTGATTCTCAATCCTACTTCCTCGACTCTGTATTTCTTACAAGACACTACATAATTTACTTACTATGTATTTATTATTTCTTTTCTGTCTTCCCAACGTGAATGCATCACTAAGACGTTTGTCTGCTTTGTGCAGCAAGTGCTCCAATCTTAAAACATAGTAAATACTCAAGAAGTGCTTGTTAAATAAATACAATTATAGTATTTTAAAGCCCCATATAGAAATAAATTAAAGTACTTCTAAGAACATTAACTTATAATTAAAGAGAAACTGTAAAACTAGGAGATACACATTTCAAAATACTTATGAAAAAATGACCAAGATAAGACTGTACTGATTGTGCAAATTTATAATTTAAAAAGTTATATCAAGAATTTATAATTTAAAAAATTATGTGAAGAAATAGAAGATTCAAAATAAGCAAATAAACCAAAACAAACTCCTTAGGCCTTCAAATCAAGAAGCTGGAGGGAAGTAATAGAATAGAGTCATGAACTAAAAGAGCAGGAAATGGTATTCTTAGAAATATAGGTCTTATAAGAAATAAAACGCAGAGAGAAGATTGAGAAGATTAAGTTTGGGGGAAAAATAGATAAAATATAAAACATATTGCAGTAATAATCACATCAAAAAGAGAATTCAAAGATACCAATTAACATAAAAGGAATGATTATTCCAGATGATAAAAAGTAGAATATTTAGAGAGTATAAAAACAATTATAAACTAATAAATTAAATAATCTAGATGATAAAAATATAATTCTAAAAAACATAAAATGCCACAATAACAATAAAAATACCAACACAAGATGAAGTAGTAAACTTGACTTGACTTATATCCTTCCAAAAATTGAAAGTAAAATCAATGATCTACCTAAAAAGTTCCCCAAAATTCATCAATCTAAACAGTTTCACTGGTTAGCTTTTCCCAAACATTTAATGACAAAATGATCTCTAATATTAATGATATTATTTTTTTAAAAAGGAAATTGATTTAACACATTTTTATAAATCTAGTCTAATCCTGACTCCAGCACTACAAAATATGTTTTTTTTAAATGATGGCTTCATTTCATTTGTGAAAATACAGTTATCCTAAATAAAATGTTTATTAAATGAATACAAAAACATATTAAAACAATATATTGTTCCATAGGATTTAGCCCATCAGTGAAAATATACTTCAATGTAATTTTTAAAATTTTTGAAGTTATCTATTATATTAATAGACTAAATGAGAGGAAAAGAACAATCTATAAACTTCTATTTTTATTTAAAAACATATTAGGAAAATGAGATTATAAGGCAACCACCTAACTTATAGCAAATATTACATTTAATGTAAAATATTTAGTCATTCTCATTAAATTCAGAAACAGGACAGCTATGCTAGCAGTTAGTACAATATTAGAATTTGTCATTAATATTATAAGATAAGAAAATGGTAGGTTTATAGATTGGAAAGGAGAAATAATACTGTCATTATTATTGTGCTGTAACCTACACAGAAATACCCCCCATAAATAGAGTATCTAGAAATGATGACCAATATCAGACCAACTTACTGAAATTAATGTTTTCTCTACACCAGCAATAATATATGTGAGAATGCAATAATAGCAAAGATACATTCATAATGGCAATGAAAATCTTTTAAGTATTTAGGAGTCAACCTAATTGAATATGCAAAAAATTGCTAAAGCCTACACATTAAAGAACAATAAAATTTAGAGATGTGAAAATACCAAGTATTAGCAAGAATTTATAGTGTAGACTTGCAAGTGTTTTGCAAAATTATGTATATAGATGCCCAGTGACCAGTGCTCCTACCCTTTAGAGATATACACCTGTGTCAGAACTCGGCTAGGTTATGTTCTAGGAAAAAGTGTTTTCAAAATCTCAGTGACTTAAACCAACACAGATTTATTCTTTCATTACATATCCATTATTGGTCTTGTGGAGGGTTTTCTAAGTATCGTCCTCACATCTGGACACAGACTGACAAACAAACAACCATTTGTAATATTGTTGACCAGTGCAGTAGATTGTTTTTTGGAGGTTTCAGTACATCCAAAATCAATGGCTGGGTCGGAATTGACAGATGTCACCTCTGTCACATTGGCGCACACTATCATTTGTCCAAAAGGCAGATAGCCAGAAATATTTCATGAGCAGTATTAGTGGTAACCACAGTTTGCCCTCTGGTCATTTGGCTCATTCTCCCTCCTACAGGCAAACTATACTCAATCCAAAATCTTATCTGGTCGTAGACGTCAAGCTCAGAGCACAGGATCTCTGGGAATGCAGTAATCTCTACATCAGGTCCAGATGTGTTGCTTTCTGATTCATGGACCTGAAAGGTTATCCACCTCCCACACTGCCAACACACGCTGGTAGAGCAAGGAATGTCAAACTAAGTGCTTCTCTTCACAAAGGTGACGGATGAGACATACATAGCAGTCATTACTCATTCCACTGCAATTCTAAAGTATATATGGTAGGCACATTAAGAGCTCATGTGCTCTTATCAAATTAATAGCAAAGTTCTCACATGGTTTCATATAGGCACTTGTACAGGAAATTTATCATGACATTGACTTTGGTTGTGAGAGTTAGAAATACCTGGAGGAAATCACTAGCAAATAGAAAAGTATTAAAATTAAGTATGGTAGATGCATACTATGAAATACAGCAGAATAACATAACAAACTAAATACCCAACAACAAAAACATATGTCAAAAACAGTATTAAGTAAATAAAATAGAAAAATAAATGTTTTTAAAGCAGTAAGGTTATTAAATATTTTCCAATAATGTACTAATTTTTTAAGGAAATATAGCAACCATAACAAAGACAATGCCTACGTAGGAAGTAGAAAAGAGTGGCAATCAGAGAGAATGAAAAATACAACGAAATAAAGTGAAACAAATGAGCACAGCCTTGCACTGATGGCTAGTGGCAATACTCAGTAAACTGTAGTGCTGGCTTATCTCTACTCTTAGCAGCTAAAGGTGGTGATAAGTAAAAACTTACAAAGAATACATAGGAGACGTGATTAAGTTACAAAAAGTAAAATATGTTTTAAATAAATGTAATGAATTACATATATCAATAATTTATATGACGTACTGAGATAAAACATTATGTAGGAATTTTCCTTACATTTTTGTGGAAATTACATACTTTTTGTTTCATAGCCTTCGTTGCACTTTTATATTCAATATTAGAGGATAATATTCAGGATCGCCTCCCCTAAAAATGAGTCCTATAATTCAGCACACTAATTAAGAGTGCAGCTAGCCATGGCCAGGTGGCTCAGTTGACTGAAGCATCATCCTTTACACCAAAAGGATGCGGGTTTGATCCCTGGCCAGGGCACATACCTAGGCTGCAAGTTCGATCCCTAACTGGGGCACATATGGGAGGCAACTGACTGATGTTTCCCTTTCGCATCAATGTTTCTGCCTTCCTCTCCCTTCCTCCCTCTCTAAAACCAGTAAAAGCTTGTCCTCGGGTGAGGATTACAAAAAAAAAAAAAGGATGCAGCCTATGTTAGGTTGTCCTTGTCAAGTTTTGCTTTAGTTTTGTTTTGTTTTCCTCACAAAAGCACAGAGGCCTGCATGACTTGACCAGACTGCTGCATAGTGTTGGAAAACAGACTTGCTTTTGGAATGAAAGCCTAACGTCATTGACCAGGTCAATTGCCACAGCACAAGAGGCATTTAAAGAAGATAGAACTTAATTATACGCATGAGAACTTGGTTTCAGTGCTAAGGTTAGAACTGCCTCCTGGAAAATCTGAGAGTGGAAAGCATACAAAGGTGGGAAAATTGTGTACTTGGTTATTTATTTACTATTCTATCTACTTCCCTCCATCCCTTTCTTCCTCCTACTCTTTCCTCCCCCTCTTTTTTTTGTTTGCATTAAGTGATAATAGCCTGTAGGAGTCAGTATCTGTCTAAACATCACAAGAATTTTACCTTTAGATAAAACCCGAGCTTCTTAAAAGTTTACAAATCAATGTTGGTTAATGAATTTTGGAATGCCATCTAGTAACCAATAAAAGCTACTACAGATTTAAGTATAGATTAATACAGAGTAGGGTATTTTTCTAGAAACAATTTCCTGTATTTTAAGAGAAGGCAACAATCTTAATAAAAATAACCTCTACAATGTATACTATTTTCATAAGAATATAGAGTAGGTGTATATAAAATTTGTATATAGTATGTAAATTAGAACAATATGCCAATTATTTTAATATATGCAAAACTAGGCCATTATGTACTTAAGAAGCTACATGAGCTAATTAAATTAAATTATAAAAATAGGGGGAAATGTTCCTAAAAATTAGCACTTACTTTGCCAAAGCAAAATATTCATTTCAGCAAACCACTTTCTCACCTGTATTAGTCTTTACAAGAAAAATACATTTCTTGCACAGCCTTTATAACTTTACTAATCAAGTGATTTGTTTTCCTTTTTGATAGATTTACTAACATTAAAATGAAAAAAACATGGATATGGTCTAGCTTAGGAAATTTTTGATAAATTGTAAGAAGGCGATATTGACATTAAAAAGCTGTGTCCAGAGCCTGGCTGGGGTGGCTAAGTGGGTTGAATGCCAGCCTGTGAACCAAAGGCTTGCTGGTTCGATTCCCAGTCAGGGCACATGCCTGGATTGGAGGCCAGGTCCCCAATAGTGGGTACATGAGAGGCAACCACACATTGATGTTTCTCTCCCTTTCTTTCTCCCTCCCTTCTCCTCTCTAAAAATAAATAAATAAAATCTAAAAAAGAAAAAAGCTATGGCCATAGATATAAAAATGGAACAACTATGGCCAGTATACAAAAAGTCAGAAGCAATTAATCTTCCCTCCATCCCAAAATGATTATGCCAAATTTGTGCCTTCCTCAGCTCAAATAAAAAAAAACTTTGCTTCTATGAATTCAAATAAGATTATTTAATATATTATACAAAGGAGATATATCTTTAATTCAATGAGCAGATAAATAGTATCAAATCTGTTCTAAAAACTACTTTATAAAAACATAAGAATACCCTCCCTGACCTGTATGGCTTAGTTCCTTGGGCATTGTCCTGAAAAGGGAAGGGTAACCAGTTCGATTCCCAGTCAGATCACATGCCTTGGGTTGCAGGTTCAGTCTCTGGTGCAGAGGAGAGACAACTGGTTGATGTTTCCTCCTTACATCGATGTTTCTTCCCTTCTCTTTGCCCCTCCCTTCCCCTCTCTCTAAAAATAGATAAATAAAATCTTTATTAAAAAAATATAATACCCAATTGACATCAAGTACAAGCGTGATCAGGGCATTTCCACACCAATTAATATTTATCAAATTCTGATATTAATAACATTAAATGAGGAAATACTATGTTGAAATCGAAAGCATCCTGGTGTATATGGGTTACGAACTTTAATGCAACTTATTGGTTTTGTGTGTTATTTTGAACAAGGTAGAAAAAGTTAATGAGGCTCACAAAGCACCTCAAGGATATATAAAGCCATATACTTATTAGATGGTCTATCCCTTTGTGTACAAAAAGTGAGAAAAAGTAATATTTTTTCATACCAGTAAACTTTATTTTATCTCTGGCCAAGATTCTAGAATTAACTTTCTAAAGTTTATTGAGGCAAAATTTGCATAACATAAAATCATCTATTTTAAAATGAACAATTTAGTGACATTTAGTACATTTATGATACTATATACCTACCACCTCTGTCTGGTTTTTAAAATACACCTTTACTTCAAAACAAAACTCCCTATCCCTTGAGCAGTTTCTTCCCACTGTCTCCTCTTTCTAGCTGCTGGCAACCACCAGTCTGTGCTCAGTCCCTGTGGGTCTGCATTCTGCGAACATGTCATATAAACAGAATCACGCAATACGTGCTCTTTAGTGCCTGGTTCCTTTCACTTAGTGTAATGTTTCTGAAGTTCACTCACTGCAGTACACGTATTAGTGCTTCATTCCCTTCGATGGCTGAATACTATTCCATTGTAGGCATATATCACAATTTATTTATGTATCAATCCACTGATGGATATTTGGGGGCTTTCCCCCCTATTTTTAGCTATTGTTCATAGAGTTGTTATGAATACAAGTGTATATATGTATCTATATTTGTATATATGTGTATATATATATTTGTATATGTACATATATGTATTTGTTTGAATGCCAACCAGTTAGTGGGGTATAACTCACAAGTAGAATTGCTGGGTCATATAGTAAGTCCATGTTTAACTTTTTAAGGAATTTCAATTTCCTTTTCAGGCTGAAAAATTTTTTAGCACTCTCTGCTATGTCCACTCAAAATAAAAAGATGTAACAAAAGATAATATTCAAGAACCCAGATGATCATTTAGAGTAAATATTCTTCCTGTATTATTCTAAAACCATACTTATTATTTTAAAAAATGGTGTGGGGGAAATGATTTTAAATCCTATTTTAGTTTTCATTAAACTCAGCTTTTCAAATGGTTTATATTTCCCAATTTGAAAAGTCTGATGTTTAGTCTTTTAGCTACACTCAATATTTTGAAATTTATTTCTATATATCATTTTATGTCAGGTTTATTTATATCTTGTAGCCTGACTTAAAATAAATTTTTTAAAAATAAAATACATTAATCTTAAATAGCAAAAGCGCCCTGTGTTTTCTTTAAGAATGAACATACAATAATTTCCTTATAGTTCCACCTCTTTTCATTAAAAGTTACAAAAATGCACAATGTTAAAAATAAAACAATGTATTAAACATTAAGTACAAAGTGTGTGATTCTTTAAACAATAAAGACTAGCCTTTAAAAGAAGACTTACTCTATCCAGCAAAGCTATCATTTAGAATGGGAGACAGGATAAAGTGCTTTCCAGACAATGTAAAGCTAAAGGAGTTCATTATTACCAAGCCCTTATTATATGAAATGTTAAAGAGACTTATTTAAGAAAAAGAAGATCAAAACTATGAACAGTAAAAAGTCAACAAATTCACAGCTATCAACAACTGAACCTGAAAAAAAACAAACCAAGCAAACGACCAGAACGAGAAGAGAATCATAGCTATGGAGATCATTTGGAACGTTACCAGCTGGGAGGGGGAAAGGGGAGCATGGAGGGGAAAGGTTCAGGGATTAGGAAGTGTAACTGGCAGGTAAAATAGACAGGGGGTTGTTCAGAATAGTATAGGAAATGGAGAAGCCTAAGGACTTACACACAAGACCCATGGACATGAACAATGGTGTGGGGATTGCCTGAGAAAGAGAAGGGTGCTAAGTGGAGGGGGGCAAAGTGGGACACCTGTAATAGCGGGATCAATAAAATATAAAAACCAATTTAAAAACCAATAATAAATAAATAAATAAACAAATAAATAAATATCACATCTCTGTATGGCTCAGGAGTTATGCTAACTTTTTCCTCTCCAGTCTGATTGCTACTTTACATACCTAACACCTTTGCATTAAGGTCCATAAGTAGACTGATGTTTAAAGATCTCCAAGATATATCATTAAGGGAAAAAAACCTGTTTAAAACAGTGTACATACTTACATTTTGTGTGAAGAAGGGAGATAAGGATACATATTTATGCTTATTTGTATATGCTTCAAGGAACTCAGGCAGGCAAAGGCAGGAATTATACATAAGAAATTTATAAGGGAAGTTATGAGTAGGAGTGGGATAGATAATGTCCAGATGAAGACAGGGATGAATGGAAGACTTTCCGCTGTACATCGCTTTGTGCTTATTTTTTAACCCTGTGAATATATTACCAATCAAAATTGTTTTTTGTTTGCTACAAGCTAATATTCAAGTAGCCCACATTTTCAAAGGCAAACTTTTTACCAGATAATGCAAATATGACAAGATCATCCTTAAAGAAATACCCAAATTTATGGGGAAACTTGCCATGAACCCTATATCTTGGTCTGTTTTATTCTCTCCCAAATTCCCTCGTAAGAAATTCATTCTATTCACCCAAGATTAATGTACTTCCTATCATTTTACTATAATATTTTTACCCTGACATTAATTTATAAATGTTTAGGTTGAATAAGAAAACCCAAACACATCTAAATGACAAACTCCAGTTGCATTGTGAGCAGGAAAGCCAAGGTGTGCCAATTTCTAAAAACAGAAACTCAGTGTTTACTTCAAACGAAGTGACTCATGCTCCTCTGTTGCTTTTGGCTTTTTGAGTAATTTGAGTGGTTCACAAAATGAGATCAAAGTTGGATTTTTGAGGTTTAAGATGAAGTATTGTCAATTTACACTGGAACCATAGACGACAAACAGTAAGTGCTGGAACTCCCTGCACACCTCACACTCACACAAATACACACCCCCTGCAACGATGACTCTTATCTACACTCACTAACCTTGAGTTGCAAAGGCAGATACCAATGTTATTTTTCTTGGAACTAAATGAAGTATATACAGTTATCACTATAATGGAACACAAACATCGATATCAAGCTACTTTAATATGACGACGACACTAGAATAAACGTAGGCTGCCTGCCTGTGATGAAATTGTGTGTGATTTAAACAAACAAACAAACAAAAAAAAGGAGTTTCGACATCTTCAGTTGTCTATAATGACACTCAGGAAATTAAGCCACTCAATGTGTTTTTCTTAACAATTTTTTTTTAAAGATTTTATTTATTTATTTTAGAAAGAGGGGAAGGGAAGGAGACAGGGAGAGAAACAGCAATGTATGGTTGCCTCTCACACGGTCCTCACTGGGGACCCGGCCCACAACCCAGGCATGTGCCCTGATGGGGAATCGAACCGGGACCGTCTGGTTCCCAGCCCGCGCTCAATCCACTGAGCTACTCCAGCCAGGGCTTCTTAACAATTTTAAATAGCTATAGATATGATTATAATATATGTAAAAAATTTAAAGATTAACTTGATTCTGTATTCCAGCTACACAATTTTAAGTTATATAATTTAAAAAGAGAGCAGGATGGGGTGGCAGGAGAATAGGGAGGTGGAGGGTCTGAGCAGAAAGGAAAAAGGACTCATGGACACGGACATCAGTGTGGTGATTGTGGAGGTGAGGAGGGCAAGAGGACTAAATGGTAATGGTAAAAAATACAATTAAAAATAAATAAACAAAAATACTTTTAAAAAGAAAAAAAGAAACTTTTTGTCACTTTGAAAATGTGTATGCCGAAGTACTTCAAATCTAAAAAACAGAGAATAGTTGATAGTAACTTAGATCAAAGTTGTGAATTGCACTACCATAAAATTAGTATTTTATTTCTTGAATAAATTTTTTCCTGATGAAATCTTTTACATAGTCTGAATGTGAAACTGTAAGGTAGAAAGAAAATATTGCTGAGGACTGTGGCTTTGCTTCTACAAAGAGTTTCCAGTCCACTTTCTAGAATGCATTGCAACAACTGTAGAGAATGGATAAAATCAAGGAAATGTCAAGTTCACTTCTAAATTAAATATAAGTCGGTGTAATAAAATAACCATAATATATATCTATATACCATATAATTAATAAAAGTAAAGTTCATTCTTTTTAAACTAAAACACCCAATTAATTATTAACAATAAACCAAGAAAGGTTTTCTCCTTAATTACAAAAGAAAAAATTGAACTGTGCTTAAGTATATGTAAAAATAGAATAATCTTTAGACAAGTTACCATTAACTGATGTTGTGCTATTTGTTTTTAAGAGGCGTCAGCAACAGGAAGAAGAAACTACTAATTCTACCAAAGCTAACATTTATTTCACTCGCTAACACATATAACCAGGTTTCTAAGCTTCTTTCATGCAGAATATAAAGAACCTACTAGTCATCCTTACCTGGAAAAAATTATATTTTTTTCTGGATAAACACAAAAAAAGAAATGTATTTCTAAAGAAAAAAGGGTTACTTAATAGTGTTCAAAAATAATAATCCATAAACTTTCTTTGCTTTATTCCACAATCTTTTTCTTTTCTCCTTACTCTGTTCAAACTCCAGTACTTAAAAACTGGATAACTGATAAGACCCTTACTTGTTTTTCACTGAAGTCTAACAGAACCCCAGCCTTGTTTGTGGCAGCAGGGGGCCCAGGTAAAATTTGATCAATTTTCTAAACTGTCTTGTATCTAGCAGTAAACGTGTGACATAGTTCTGGTTAATAAAATGTATGAAGTCGACAGAGTGGAACTTCTGAGAGAAGTATCTTGTGTAAACCTGGGATAAAAAGATTTAAAAAGCTTTTGTTCTTGCTTTCTCTTTGAAAGAAATGGTTCGAATCCAACAGTTCTTTTGAACTAAGCTCTGAGATGATAAAGCAGTGAGCTGAAAAGATGTCAGCACTGCCCTGCCTACTCTAGACTCCTTTTATGTGAGACGTGTGTGTTGTCTCACGCAATATTGTGTTGCTTTCTGTCAAAGAAGACTAAATTTAAAGAGTAAAAATTAGTATAGTGTTCCTGTGTTTTGCCGCAATGCCTGTACTTTTATCACAGCACATATTTCCGAATAATTGCCAATGTATTCAACTAGACCAGATTTTTTAACTTTATAAAGCAGCATTTTTTAAATATATCAGGCAATAAAAAATCCTAACATAAAATCTACTCTTAACATCATTCCGTAAGTGAAATGAGAAGCAAAAAAAGTATGAATGACAATTAAAAAAAGAATTAAGCTTAATGAAATACTTGCAACAATGCCATCCCAAAAATGCTTAAACTTTTTTTATAAATAATCATGGACGTATTCACAAATCAGTTTCTGGGAATCATTGCACTGAGCTCTACATTTCTTCAGGAAAGCGCACCATGTTTTTCTCTTTAAAACAGTGTATGACAATGTGCTCATGATAGTTGTCAAATGATTGACTCATGCAAACAAGTTTCCACACCTAAAGAGAATAAAATAAAATGTTACTTCATTTTTTTTTTTTTACCAGAGCCGTGTGAAAATAATTTAAAATGGTCTTGGCTGATTAATGCAAGAAGTGAAATGATAAAGTCCCTTAGATCTTTTTTTTTTTTTTTTTTTTTAAGATTTTATTGTTAGGCAGAAGGGAATGGAGGAAGAAAGAGAGGGAGAGAAACATCAGTGTGTGGTTGCCTCTTGCATGCCCCCTACTGGGGACCTGGCCTGCAACCCAGGCATGTGCCCTGACTGGGAACCAAACTGGCAACCCTTTAGTTCGCAGCCCACGCTCAATCCACTGAGCTACACCAGCCAGGGCAAGTCCCTTGTATTTTTTATAAAAAGCTTATCATTCTGAGAAGGAAAGCCCATCATCTCTGGAGAGTCCATCCCCAAATTTAGCCACTGTCACTGACAGGAAGCCTTTAAGTCCACAGGTTCCAAGCCACTGCCTACAGCGTAACCTTACACACTGAGCCTCCCGCTGTGGGCTTCAGTTTCCTCTTCTGAAAGAGAAGGGGTTGCACCAGATGACTTTATAATTTTTTCACCCTGGCCTGCCATGATTATAGATCTAACATAATCCTCTTACTCTGTGGTTTAAGACTTCTCTGTCTTTTTCCAGCCTCAGGGGAATTGGGGATCACAGTCTCTCTGAGCTTGAAAATCATTACTAAATTTATCTTCGATATTCTTAGGCAATCTGAATCACCTCATTTCCTGTATTTTTCTTATGTTCCCTTAACTATGGAGCATACTGAGTATAATGACTTAAGAAGTTATGAATAGTACAATGGAAGGCAAGTAGGGGTGATTACTATATTTTCCATGACCTACTGTCTGCTAGTGGACAACACAGACAGTGGAGAGAATTAGTAGTCACTATTGCAATTTTTTTTCCTATTTTTACAGGGTTTTTTTTTCATTTTCTAAATGTATTTATGGAATTGGTCTTGTACATAGGAAAAATGTTGGTTTATTGAAAGGAATTTTAACTATTCACTTTTATACTCTCTTCAAATGTAAAATACTGCATTAATATACAGGGATGTGTATATTTCCATTATTTTATCTAGAAAATAGAGTGAAAATGCCACATAAGGATAACTCAGTGTTTTTCTGTAATTGTGCTTTAGAAAAATAGTTTATTCTAAAAAACATTAGGAATAATATCCGTGGAAGTTTTGAACAAAATAAAAAGAAAAGGAGAGGGAGATAATAAGAATTGTTTAAGAACGAAGTTTACCTACTAGGATAGTCCCGCACTTCTAGTGCACTAAGTAAAGAAACATTATTCATTTATTTGATTTTAACGTTTCAGACAAAGGCCCTCAGAACTCAACAATAAAATTTCAAAGCATGAAGATAATTAACCTAACTAAAACTCATTTAAAAATACCAGTGACGTCAGAGAACAATAGCAAGCTATTTGGGGTGAAGAGGTGCCTTGCAGATGAACAGCTTGGGGCTTTGCCGTATCTAGATCTGGGGAGGCAGAACAAACATTCACGTTAATGAGTCCAAAATACACCAAATATTTCTTAGAATACATATTTCTCTGGGGCTTTCTTACTTGATGGTGTGTCTTTCTCCTGTTTGTTTACACAAATACAGACATCGAAGGTGCTGAATTTCTCTCCGGTGTTTTTTTTTCCTCCCTCAGGCTTTCTCCTTACATCAAAGGACAACACCACAGTTAAAAAAGGGAACTAAATTTATTTTCACAGCAGAGAAAAGGGTAGCACTGGTATACACCTGTAACGTTGTTGCTCAGCAACAGTCCAAGATATTCCTTTACTCCTAACACATTCGGCCTTCTCCCAGCAAACATTCTGACTTATATTACCAGCCTCTAGTTCAGTGTCAGGACCAATAAAGTTCTATTATTTATTTATGTTGTGATCCCCAGCGTGTCTGTGCATGTAAAATCAAGGAAGCTTAAAAACAGACAAGATTCTAAAACCACTAACACAAACTTCTCTTCCTACATCCGCAAAGTGGAAATAATAGTGATCTATACTTCAGCTAGCTGCTGAAAGAATAACAGCTTACATAAAGCAGCATTTTACCTATTTCATGGACCACATTAAGGATTTAAATGAGTCCTATCTGTAAAGCGCCCGTAGTACGTACTGTATCACATTTTGCTAAATAAAACATTAATCAGCACTGGTCGGTGTGGCTCAGTGGGTTGAGTGCCGGACTGTGAACCAAAAGGTCGTGGGTTTGATTCCTAGTCAGGGTACATGTCTGGGTTGCGGGCCAGGTCCCTAGTAGGGGGCATGCAAGAGACAACCACATATTGATGTTTCTCTCATGCTCCTCCTTCCTTCCTCTCTGTCTAAAAATAAATAAATAATTTTAATAAAAAATTTTAAATAATAGATGGATAAAAACATTAACCAGCATTCAACAAATGTTATCAAATAATCTTACAGTGTTACTGCTACTCATTTTGTTCCTAAAGTTAATGACAGCCTGCACTTTTAAGCAGTCTTTTTGCCCCATGCAGAATGCAAGCACATACCCAGATCATTCTAAAGTAATGGCAAGAGATGTGCACAGGGCATTAGGGAAACCCAACACAAGTGCACCCATACTTTTGGCTTGCTCTTTGGCTTTTTTTTTTAAAGAAGTTCGTAAAGTGTCCATTTGTTAGGCTATGCAATCATTGTCTTTTTTTCATCTTTCTGAATCTTTTTGTCCTGAAAAGCCAAAACTGGTAAAGTAGCTAGAGGTTACATGGGAAACACAATATTAGCTGTATCCCAATTAAACCTGAAGAGGCAATGGTAACAGTGAAACTGTCAGGAAATTTGAAGCATGAGGAACACAGACTTGGGGAAAAAAGATTCACACAGGTGCATTGCCTTAGGCAAAGGAAGGGGGAGTATTTAACCTTTTTTCTAAAGGATAAACAGCTGTAACATAGAGAAGCAAGATTATTTTTTATGAAGACAAATGCTGTTATCCTTGGTGTTATAGATTTTCAAGCCTGACTGACTTCTCAGTAGTTTATGTCCTTCTAAAATGGGTGGACATCACTAGGGCCCAGAATCAGCACAAGAGGATTTTTACACAGCCTCAGCAATTGGAAAATAATAATGTGAGAGCTTGGTGTAGGCCAGGGCTCCCTAGAAACATTTATGTTTTCAAAGGTCTCCTATGTTCCCTAAGGCTCCCCTGTAGGTTCCTCAATTCCAAATAGAGCCAGCCAACATTAGAATAAGAATCGCACATCCAGGTCATTTATTAGACATAATGAATTAGAACTGATAATGTATAAAGATGTGATCTGGAAAACTGTCTTTATCTGGGAATAATTTTGATACTTTGCCAAATGTAACCATGGTTCCAGATTTATACTCTGTAGTCACTGCCTCTCTGTTGCATTAATAAATGACAAATGTGAAGGATAGCCAGAAAGTGACAGTAACTTATTAACCTACATTTGTAGAGAAAAGTTCATTAAATTTTAAAAATGCTTTAAAAATTACTTTGAAGTCCTAATTAAAACTCTTCCAATTAAAAAGGAATGACAAAATGCATAAGTCTTGTTCAACTTTCTTTTGAAGAGTTTTAGGTATAAAAATAATATTAAGAAAAATCCGTATTAATGACTTCTTTATAACAAATGAGCCTTTAGTTGTAGAGTATCCATTTAATACTGTAAGCACATGAAGCAATGTCAGATGTAAGAGAATCTCTCGGGGCTACATTTCTCTTAATGGGCTTTGATGGAAAACCACAGAGTAATTCTAATTCATATTTATGTCCCAAAGGACACAGCCCAGAGAGTTATCAAATTAAATGCAAGTAATCTTAAAATACTTTTAGTATTTAAAACTGATAGGATGTTGAAATTTGGATCTCATGTTAAAGGACCTGTTTAAATTGCATATTAAATATCCATTTGCTGTTACTTTTTTGAATGTCAAATACTACTTTAATTTCAAAGGCCAATATATATTTCTAAATATATGTGTATAGATATATGTATAAATGTATGCATATAACATACATATATACACATATGTGCTACCTGTATTTCTGTTGGAAAATTATTATGATGACATTAAATTGTCTGTTGGAAAATTATTATGATGACATTAAATTGACAAAATTTAGTTTGCTACTGTTTTATATAAATGACTAAACAATAGGTATAATTTGCCAGTATAACATTATTAAATATACTAAGTGATTCCTGATTCTAATATTCAAAACATACAATATTTAAGACAACAATCACAGTTTTGTAACCTTATTTAAGTTAGTTTTTGACAGCGGTACCATAATAAAATGTGCTCACTAATGTAGAAAGCAATACTTTATGTTCTGTCTTCAACTCATTCTACAAAAAGTTCTTGTCAATGTCACCTATGACCCATGTCAGTGCTTCTCAAAGTGTCATCCCCAGACAAGCAGTCACAATATCATCAAGAAACATGTTATAAGTGTGCATTACAGAGCTCCTCTCAGACTTGTCTAATCAGAAACTCTGGGATCTGTGAGGAACTGTTCCACTCATCGTGGGAAATGGAGCTCAACGTTTTCTGTTTAAAAGCCCCCAGGGGAATGTGGTTCAGCAAGCAGGCCCCACGCGTGTGGGGCTTTCCTGTGGGTAAATCAGGATCGCATCTTTCCTAGAGTTAAGCCTTGCTCTTACTAAAAAACTCTCTCACCCTGGGTTAAAAAAACAAATGCTGATTGCATATCTCCA
>PVJI01004045.1:103334-114212 GCA_004026765.1 Micronycteris hirsuta
ACCCGCTCCCTCCACTCTCTCCGGCCCAGAGTTCTATTCCCCCAGATTTCACATGTGGATTCATTTACACATCAGCCACAGCATACGGATTCTGTGGGACAGGATCCGCGACAGGGATCCAGCAACGTGTGTGTTAGCGGGTACTACAGGTGTTCTTAGTGCACACTGAAGTTTGAAAATCAGGGTCTGTTCAAAGCTATGGTCAATGTCACATCTTCATCTCACTTGACTTTCAGCAAAAAAAAAAAAAAAAAGTTGACCACTTCCAATGTTAAACCTTCTTATTTAATAGTGAAATATTTCAAAATCAAAAAGTACAAAGAAATATGGAATACTCACGTCCTCACCACTGTAGTTCCACACACATTAGAGTTTTGCCATATTTGGCAAATTGTTCAAATAATTGTTCAAAAAGGAGTGCTTTTAGCCCTGGCTGGTGTAGCTCAGTGGATTGAGTGTGGGCTGGGAACCAGAGGGTCCCGGTTCGATTCCCAGTCGGGGCACATGCCTGGGTTTTGGCAAGGTCCCCAGTTGGGGGCCTCTAAGAGGCAACCTCTTGATGTGTCCCTTGAACATCAATGTTTCCCTCTCTTTCTCCTTCCCTTCCTCTCTCTCTAAAAGTAAATAAAAAGAAATGCTTTAGATTGTGTTGAAAACTAATACCTATTCAATACCTTTCCATGCTTTTTAAGGTAATCATTGCACTAAATGCAACGATCCATTCTCCATGTTTTTCATATATTTCATATCTACATATATGTCCACAAATATATAATTCTGTTAGTATTTTATAAACTTTTATAATTTGATTTTTCAATCAAAAGTATGTTTTTGAGATCTATGAATGCGTCACAATTAATTCATCATTTTAAGTGTCATATGTTGTTTTATGCAACTGCCCCCCCTTTTCCATGGTTTCAGTTGCCTACGGTCAACCACAGTCCAAAAATATTAAATGAAAAATTCTAGATGTAATCAACTCATAAATGTTAGATTTTATGCCATTTTGAGGAGTACAGTGAAATCTCGCACTACCCCAATCCTTCCTTCCAGTACATGAATTATCCCTTTGTCCAGCACCTCCACACTGTATGCCCTACCTGCCCGTTAGTCACTTACAGCCATCCCGGTTCTCAGACTTACTGTCAAGTGGTACCACGGTGCTTGTGCTTAATAACCCCTATAGTAGGCACTCACCTCACTGCATCCCATCATGCAGGCATTTTATCACCTCACACCATCACTCAGAGAAGGATGAACACAACACAAGTATCTTAAGAGTGAGAGAAACAACAATCATATAACTTTTATTAAAGTATATTGTTATAATTGTTTTATTTTATTATTATTACTGATAATCTCTTACTGTGCCTGATTTATAAATGAAACTTTATCATAGGCACATATGTATAGGAAATTTACTTACCATATATAGAGTTTTGGTACTACATGCAGTTTCAGGCACCCACTGGGGGAGGGTCTTAGAACATATAGCATACAAATAAGGGGGACTGCTGTATTATGAACAATTATTTATAAATTTTTATTAGTTTCCTACTGATGGAAATCAATTGTTTCTGATAAATAATGCAGCAATATCCACTCTTGGACCATGTCTTTGTACATGTGTAATATTGTCTAAAAAATAATTATATATGTTTTTGTATATAATTATAAATATTTCATAACACAAATATTTTATATAAAATATTTATATTACTTCTATATTATTAATATATAGATAGTAATGTTATATTTAATATAAATATTGTTTAATGTTAAATATTTGAAATATGTGATATTTCAAATATAAGTATTTTGTAATAAATATATATATGTACATAGATAATATCTGGTGTGAGGTGTATGTAGGGGCCCAATTTACATCTTACTCTGTGTAAACACATCCCCTAAAGCTGAGTGCTCCGTATGCCCAACGCCTATAGCAATTCCACTCTTAACGGTTCTTGCTCTTAATAGTAGTTTCGTGTCCCTTATTTTTCCTTTTTCTCACTAAAAATTGATAGTAAACAACTCTAATTTTTGCCACAATACGATAAATGTGAAATAAAATTGCTTGACTACTTTGTATTATCCTAATTATTATGGAAGATGAATATCCTTTCATAGGCTTATTGTCGATTCAATAATTTGCCTGGGGTAATTTCTGGCTTTCATTTTTCATAGTCTTTTGATGTGGGCTTTATCCTACTCATAGGTTTATAAGTACATGCACTGAATACAGCTTCTTGAGGGGTTGGTGTTCTTTTGAAAACTTTTAAGTAGTGTCTTTTGTTAACTTTTTAAAACTTTTTAATTATATATACAAAAAAGTACAAACCTTAAGTTTAATAATTATCTTAAAGTGAACACACCCAAGTGTCCACCATCAAGTCACAAAATCTAAATTACATTCACTAGAAGAGAAGTTTTTTATACATTTAATGCATTTTAGTGGTTTGTACTTTTGACTCTTCTTAAGAAAGTATTCCATAACTTACTATTATGTAAATGTTTCTATATTTTTCCTCAAAGTTACAAAGCTTATATAATAATTTTACTTTTCATATTTTTTTATCTTTCTGGAATTTATGTATAATTTGAAATGATGATCTAGTATTTTTTCATATGAGTAATTAATTGTTTAAATATTGCTCTAAGCTTTCTTACTGATTTGGGTTGCTCTGCCATATTCAATTTCCCTATATTCATGGTTCTATTTCTGAGTTCTCTATTTTCTTTCATCGGTCTATGGCAATTTGATTATTATAGTACTATCATAAACTTGTTATCTGGAATAGTGTCCTTCACCATTATTCTTTTCATTAGAAATGTTCGTTAATTTAGAACCTTTAGTATTCCTTATGACTTAAGAATGACACCAATTTTTGTGCAAAATTAGAATTCTAGTATATTTTATATATAAATATGGGAGGAATTAATAAGTTTATTATACAGAATATCCTATCAATCATGTGGCCTACAGGTCTTTGTCTGTTTAGGTCTTGGTCTTTATTTGTGCTTTTCAATACAGTTTCCCCCAACAAGCCTGCAGCTTGTCAATTGGATGTTGTAGTAGGGTAACTGAGTTGGTTTACTTGTGTGTGTATGCAAGTCTGCTGAGACCTAGGGTTCGCTTTTTGCAAAACTGAGGTGCAAGCTGAGGAAACCAGGCCACTCAGCAGTCCTTTCAGCTTTTTATTGATTTATGAACTTAGGCATCTAGTCTCTCTCAGTGTTGTGCCTCTCTGATGTGACTAGAGATATTACAAAGAAATTTTATCAGGGCACAACTAAGCATGAGTATTCTCAGCTCTGATATTTCTACCACATATCACCTCTTTGTCTTACCATCAGTGTGGACTTTTTCCAGGATTTACTTTTGTAGGAAAAGTTGAACCGAAAACTGGGAAGAGTTTGGAGGAAGGTTAGGTAAGGGGTGATAATCCAAGTACATCACCACTTTGCATTAGCTACAGAATAAGAATTCTTGAACTTAACTCAGATCTTGAAGAAGCCATGTGCTGTAAATCCACCCCTTTGGAAGCCCCGGCACAGCCGAGTTCCCAGGATTTTACTGTTTGTCCCTAGGGCTTTAGTCACAGGGGTGGCATGAGTGCCTCTTCCTAAGAGCCTTGAAATACTATATTTGTACTAGGTACTTTTCTCGGCTAAATTCTTTAAATTTACAGTTTTCTCCTCATTAGAAATATCTTACTTATGTCCTAGACTGGATGAGGAAAGTATAAAAAATCCTCCAACTCATTTCTTTTTCTTTCTTTTTTTTTTTTAAGATTTTATTTATTTATTTTCAGAGAGAGGAGAAGGAAGGGAGAAAGAGCAATGTATGGTTGCCTCTCACATGGCTCTCACCGGGGACCTGGCCCACAACCCAGGCATGTGCCCTGACTGGGAATCGAACCGGGACCCTCTGGTGCCCAGCCCGCGCTCAATCCACTGAGTTACACCAGCCAGGGCCTCCCACTCATTTCTTTTTTCTCTCATTCTCATTATTAATACAAATGCAGCCCTTATATTAGGAAAAGCTGGGGTAACAATTTGGCAAATTAACCAAACAAAAATGCTGACTGTCAAAAATATTTACTTGGAGTCTCCAAAATTTTAGTTATGTTAGCAACTACACACATGCAAGCATATTTCCTCAGTGCAGTCTCCTAGAGTCTGACTGACCCAAATATAGGCTGAAGATGAAATGGAAAACAACTCCATATTTAAGTAGCAATTTATTCTATTTATCGATTGTTTATCATATGAATCATAAATTTTACTGATCTAATTAGTCACTATAATAATGTGCTTAAGGAAATAGCTGTATTTTTATTTTTCACACTGGACAAGCTTTATTCAACACAAAGGTAAGGATTTTCTTCTGTAAATGAATCATATATCCCTGTTCTTTTCACTAGGACAGAATGTGTTCATTTTCTCTTGTCTCTTTTAGTTACCGCTATGTTTAAATAAAAGAAAATATTCCAAGTTAATATTTTTCCAAGTAGCCTTCCTTAGATTTCACACATTTCGAAAGTAAAAGAAAATTATTTTTACAAGTGTTGCTGAAAACATAGACATACATACCCCCAAGGGGCCATTCCACAAAGATATGTTAAGTAACTCTTAAATAGTCACAGAAGAACAAAACCCAAAAGTTGTGTACACAATTAAAGCAATAAATTTAGAAGAACCTATGACCTTCGATTTATACAACTAGAGTATATCTGTGATGTGTGAGTTGGAGGTAGGAGTAGGCAGAAAGAAAGGCATATAAAGATAAAAACAGACACAAATATAAACATATAATAGTTTTAAAACATGTCCCCAAAATTCTTTGATAGTCCTTCTTCCATCAAGAAGTAGAGTTTATTATCCCTCCCCTTGAGCCTATCCGAGGCTATATAATTGCCTTGACAAACAGAACGTAACACAAGTGACATAGCAATGCTGTGACTTCTGAGGCTAGGTTAGAAAAGGCCAGGTAGCTTCTGCTGGCAGCTCTCTTGCTGGGAGCCTTCGACCACCATGTGGAAAGACCACATAGATCCCATCCAGGGAGAGAGAGAGATGCCCAGGGAGCTCTTCCTCTTTGCATCTTCCCAGCTGTGTGAGTGAAGAACCCTTCAGATGTCCCCCACCACTATCTGATGCAGTCCACTGAGAGGCCCTGAGCAGGGACTGCCTACCTGAGCCCAGGCAAACCCCAGATTTTCTAGCAAAATAAATGGTTATGTAACTGAATGCAGGTCCAGCTGCCTGCCACTTCAAAAGCCAATACTCAAGAGACAGGTGCTGATGTAAAAGAAAGTGGTTTATTCAGGTGCTGGCTCCCTGGGAGATGGGGGACTCTGGTCTCAAACCCCATCTCCACCTCTCAGTGCAGACAGTGTTTATTAGAAGGAGGGAGAAAGGAAGCAGAAAAAGGAGATCAAGGGAGGGGCTTGCAAAGTTCTCTACGTGCAGATGAGCACCGCCCATCAGATAAGGCAAGTGATGGTCCGGTGTGTCATCTGGTTTAGGCATCCTGGCTTCACGTCATCCGGACTCCGCATTTGAAACTCAGCATATCTCCTGGAGCTGGGATTCCTAAAGGTCAGGGTCTGTATCTTTTGAAGTTAGTTCCTAGGATTCTTATACAAACATAGTGTTTATCTACAAGCTGCATATTAGTCAGAGTTAGCATCTACAGAAAGAATGTCAAAAGAATGGCGGGGTGGGTTACAACTCCCCACTGTTACAGCTCTTATTCTTTAAGCCATTGTTTAGGATAGTTTGTTACACAACTACAGAAAGAACAGTATATAATAAAATTAGCAGACACATTGTATGTGAACATAAAATGATAAAACTATGTATTTCCACAATGCTTAGCAAAATTACCATAATAAACTCATAAATTAGTTGCCAACCCAATAATAGAAACATTGGAGGTAGATGCTGACATGATTTATTTTCTAAGAGCAGAAAAATTATAGTTCACTTTTTGTTATTACTTTCAAGAATTGCTGTGATTTCAGGGTTACTATTTCTCTATTTTATAACATATTACAAGAATAGCACTATTACATGAGATCAAAATCCAAGAATAAAGTTTATTCTATGTTTTTCCAGCTAAAAACAAGTTGCACTTATTAATCTAAAAACACTCTCTCCAAAGAAAATTATGTACGTTCCCTCGTTATAATTTTCATTCACTTAGTCAATATAATGTTCTTTCTCCATTGGATAATCACTCTAAAATGTCTCCATCTTCTTTTAATGATCACTGCTTTCTGTGATCAGAGTTCTATTTTTTCTAAATTGGGTGTAATGTAAAAAATAAAAAGACTTGGCTTTGCTATATTTCTATACAGAATCACTGTCATCCTCCTTTAGTTTTGTGTATAGTTAACATTCATTTCTAACTCCAATGATACACAGAAAATCCAGATGCTATATTACTATTGTTTGGTTATACTTATTCTCTCATTTCTTGTTTATACAATTTAGATATTGTTAGAGTTTTGCTTGCTTTCAGGCATTGAGTTTATCAGATGTTTATTTCACTCTCAGAGTCTCAAATCAAACAGGGGAGACTATATGGTGCAGCACTTAGCTTTTACACAATAACACCACCACTCCACAATAAGTGTCCTAAAACAGCAACAACTTATTTGGCTAACGATTCTTCAGTTGGGTAATTTGGATCGCCTGAGCTGGAGAGTTCCTTGGTTCTGGGCTGGCTGCTCAGATATGAATGTCAGTAGAATTTCATGTTTTATATAAAATCGATACTTTACAATATACCTAATTCAATTTCATTTTCATTGCATTAATTTCCATTTAGTTAGCAAGGAGAAGGCAAAAAAGTACACACAGTTAATGTGAATTGATTACTTGAGACAGTTATCTAGATAAATAGGATAATACATTCAAAATCAGTGTGTTTGTTAATGAAGGAGAGATATTCATCGCAGAATCATTCCTGGCCTGAAACCCTTCTTTTTGCTGCTGATAAAAAACATTATTAAGCAGAAACAAGAAAAAATAAATTATTGCTTCAGGAAACATTAAATAAATGGATTTTAAAGAGAGGGTGGTTTCTTTTAAAATGCTTTCCTTCATCCTCTAAAACTTTTCCTCCAAATGCCTTCTTCTGAGGTACTTCCTGCCAATTTATATTTTACAGAGATATTCTACCGTGATTTGGCCATAGAGAGAGAATTCCTCATTAGTCCAGATTTATTCTGTACTAAAGAATGGGCTTTCATAGTCTGTTATGATTTCTGAGGCAGCAGAACCCACTGGAAAAAGATCTGTGTAAAAAGTTCAAGAAACCTAAAATGATGTTCCTTTTAGAAAATTAAAATTTATTTTTTTCCAGTTAAAAGCACAGAACCACCATGCCAAATTTCACTTTTTTATATGCCATCTTATATGAGGGTCAAATATACTAACACACTATTTTTCAATAAGTTGTCTTACTTTTTGGTTATTAAATCTTTGGGGGTGACATTAGTTAGTAAGATTATATAGATTTCAAGTGCACATATCTATAATGTATAATCTATGTTTAATTGTGTGCCTACCACTTAAAGTCAAATTGTCTTCTGTTGCCATATATTTGGCTTTCTTTACCCTTTACTAAATCCCCACCCCCTCTTCCCTCTGGTAACCACCCTACCATTCCTACCATTGTCTATGACTATGAGTTTCAGTTTTAGATCCCATGCATGAGTTAAATCATATGATTCGTAGCTTTTTTGGGAAGTGCAGGGAGAGATAGAGACACAGAGAGAGAAAGAGAGAGAGAGAGAGACATTGATTTGTTCCACTTATCCATGCATTCATTGGTTTATGCTAACCTGCAACCTCAGTGTATCAGGAGGACGGTCCAACCCACTAAGATACATGGCCAGGGCCTAACTGACTTGTTTCGCTTAGCAGGATATTCCCAACGTCCATCCATAATGTCAGAAATGGCAGTAGTTCATCTTTTCTTATGGCTCAGTATCCAATCATCTATTGAAGGATGATTTGGTTGCCTCCATGTCTTGGCCACTGTAAGTAATGCTGCAATGAACATAGGGTGCAGATATCTTTGCAAATAAGAGTTTAAGCTGACTCACATTTTAAAATCAAATTCTACATTAATACTGTCCTAAACAATAATGGTTATGAAATGATCAATAAGCTATTTGTTATTGCTTTCTAATAACAATATAGAGACTGTTAACACATCATTATCAACAGAAAACAATTTTTCTGTACCCCTTAGTAGGCATATAGTATCTTGGAAAACACTAATTGAAATTTTCACAACTGAGAATTAAGAGCAAGAGTAAATATATTTCCCCCTGTTGCTACATTCAGTTGTGGTGATGATAGTGGTTACTGATGACAAATTCATAGTTATGGAGGTCATTAGTGTGGTTCTCAGCATCATATTTTGAACTCCACAGATAAACTAAAGCACATTTTAACTACAGCACAATTCAGTTTCTCTGTTCCTCCAAACCGGTACTCTACATTTCACTTCTGAGAAAAGGGGAAGGTGGGTTAAAATTTATGTCAATGTGTTGGGCTTGATGTAACACACTTATAATTATTCAAATTTTTATTGAACTATGGAAGTAAAATATATCTACAGTGGACTTAAACCATTTACTATTTACATCAGATCAAATGGGTACCAGTGAAAGAAAGTAAATTGATTGTGTGTGTGTATGAAAATTGTTCTTTAAACCAGCAAAATTTAAAGTTTCACTTCACAAATACAGAAGCATCTAAATTAGATCATAATATTTTACAAAAGAAAACTCTAAATGCGTATGTTGTGATAAAATATTTTATTTACTCAATAAATCACTCTGATCTTTAAATAAGTCATCCCCTTAGTTCTGATGTAAATTCAGCATTATTTCATATATATCATAATAAATGATTTGTCTCAGTTCTAAAAAGCCTACAAAAAGCAGGTCTCTAAAATTTTTTTTCCTAGTTATTGTTACATTACTTTATTCCATTTTTATTAGATGTGATTTGAATGTTACTAAAGTTAAAATAATATTTAAGTAAATCTGTCTAGCTAGCATTAATCCAAAGAAGAATAAGTTTATGTCATTTATAATTGTTTTCAAAATATGACAAGGAATTCTTAACAGTTTTTAGGCAGTTAGCCCAACCTGAGTTCCTGTGTATCAAATATTTCTTCTAAATCTCAAATTATTTGTTTCAAATACTTTGAATTATAAATAATATTTTGTAATGTCTTTCAAAAATATACCTTACAATGTTCTAAAATTAGATTGAGGTGATGTTGCACAACTCAGTATGTATAATAAAACCATTTAATTTTGTACTTTAAATAGGTTGTGTGAATCTATATCAAAGTTGTTAAACTATTTTTTCTTAAGTTTGATATATCATATAAAACTTATATCTGATATAACTCTCTGCTTTTCTATTGTTGCTTTTGGAGTCTTTTTTTTTTTTCTTTTTGTTGTTCTAGTTGGTTGTTTTCTGCTTCCTTGTGTTTCAAATCATTGATTTGATTCTCAGTTTCATCCACTCTACTGTTGTTTCCCTGTAAATTGTTCTTTATTTCAATTAGTGTATCCTTCAGTTCTGACTGGATCTTTTTTATGCTGTTGAGGTCCTCACCAAGTTCCTAAAGCATCCTGATAACCTGTGTTTTGAACTCTGCATCCGGTAGAGGGCTTGTCTCTATTTTGTTTCATTCTCTTTCTGGAGTTTTGTTCTGTTCTTTCATTTGGGTCATGTTTCTTTGTATCCTCATTTTGGCAGCCTCCCTGTGTTTGTTCTATGTATTAGGTAGAGCTGCTATGACTCCCTGTCTTGGTAGCATGACTTAATGTAGTATGTGTTCTCTAGGGTCCAGTGGCACATCCTCCCCTATCACCCAACTGGGTACTCAAGGTATACCCTTCATTTGGACTGCGTACACCCTCTCTTGTGGTTGAGCCTTGATTGCTCTTAGCCAGTCAATGGGAGGGATTTACCTAGGCCAGTCAGGTGCAAGGACTGGCTGTAGCCACTGACCACCAACCACCACCCTCCTCGGAGAATCATCTGTGCAGGGGCAGGGTTGTGGTGCTCCAATGTGGACTGTAGCTGTCCACTGGGTGTGTGGTCTCTGGGTTTTCCCAGATGGTTCAGACCAAGGTCAGCCTCCACCTGTGTTCTGCCTGGAGCACCCTGCCTGAGCTGTAAAGCAATCGGAGATGGCTGCTACTTTCATCGTGCTTGGAGATTCTCAGGCAAAGCCAAGCTGTGAATCTAAGCTGGCTGCTGCTAGTGCTGGGCCTGGGGCCAATTAACAAAAGGTATGGGTGCTAGGGGTTCACTGAGGCTGGCTGTTGCTTGTTTGAGAGGATTTAGGAAGTTGTAAAGCCTGAACCAAGACCAGCCTTTCATATGGAAAAGTCACTGTTAACAGCTTTGGTGAGCCCATAAATTTGGTGGGAGGGAGTCTGAGGGGATCTCCAGGGCCAAGAAAACAGTGTTAGCCAGGTTGATGGAGTCTCAGATACGGCACACACTTGCTGGGTCTGTGGCTCTGTGGGGGGAGGGTTCAGGAAAGGGACACAGGCCTCTGCTGACCTTTCTGTCTGGGAAAAAGCTGTTCCCTAGCTCTTGCCTTTTTGTCAGACACTTCATTTCCTTCCTGTATGACACTGTAGTCTTTCAAGCTGCTACCCTGGTGCCCGAGCTCAGAGGGTGTGAGTCTGAGTAAGTCTCTGTGCATGGCTTCTTTAAGAGGAAATGCTTGGGACTCCAGAAGTTTCTTTCACCAGCTCAATCCCTGCTCGTTTTTGCAGCCAGAAATTATGGGGACTTATCTTCTTGGCACTGGCACTCTGGTTG